>MU226788.1:1145068-1176267 GCA_018584345.1 Thuja plicata
ATTCATTAGCACTCTGGTTATAAGGTAACCATCTAGTTGTTTGCAAGTTTCCTTCAAGGAAGGGATTAAATTTTGTGAATGATTTCAGGAAGCATACTATTTAGTTAAGGATCTGATACAGGGGTTTAGGGGTGACAAGATAGTCTGTAAGGCAGATTATCCTAATTGTTTGAGCTGTAAGGCAGTTCAGTGTATTTTGTTTATGTTATTTCTTTGCTTATTATTGACTTTGCAGCCCAAAGGATAGGCACTGGTTCAGAAAGCTATTTGAATATCTATCTATGTTACATATGTTCTAAGTTTTCAACTACCAAACCAAATTTAAACACTCTGTTACCAAGAACACATAAGCAAACTTGTCTAAAGGACCTCTGTCAGCAGGACATAGTCCATGTTATTGATTCCTTGAAGAGAGAATCACTTAGGTTAACCCTCCTACAAAGAAAAGGAAGAAGGATTGAAATCCTTGTATCACTGGTTTCCTGTCATACTTAAGATTATGATGGTTAAATCCTGTATATGATTATTGCTTGGTCATTTACAAGGTATTTCATGAGAATGTTTAAAAGAAATATATGACAAATCAGTGTCCACATCAACAAATACTGTGTTATCAGTCATCTTATAAGGTAAAACCTGTCTGAGCATCTGTGGAGCTCAAAAATGAAGAAGGATATTGTTTAGTCCTTAGCAATTAGGCTTTTCTTGTCTCTGAATTGTGAAACAGGATTAAGAGGTAACAAGATTCAAATAAATATTTCAAGCAGTATAGTTCATGCAAGAAAAATCCCTAACAGTGTCCTTATGGGTAACTGAAAGCATGTGAAAAGAAAATGCAAGTAGGATAGCAGGAAAGCAGCAAAGCAGGAAAGCAAATGTGTAAATCCAAGTGTTGCTGCGATAGATATAGAATTGTGGAACAAGAGGCGCTTGTTTACTAGGTTTTCACCTTCTTGGAAGAAATTCTTTTTTTTGTTACCATGACGCCTATTTGCCAAGTTTTCATCAATGACACCCTTTTTTATTTTTCTCTTTTTTATTTATTTTTATTTTTCATTTTTTTAATTTTTTTTGTATTTTTGGAATATATGATTTTTTTGGAGATACATCAAAGTGCCTATTGCTAGGTTTTCACTAAGATGATCATTTTTTCAGGGCATTTTTGATTTTTAGAATTTTTTTAGGACTTTACTATATACATGAGCATACTAAAGATGTCTCAGCTATAGAACTGTTTCAGATGAAGAGCGTTGATGGGCTCTTTGATTTGTTCTCCCTCAATAGTATAAATTTGATAAGTGCCAAACCCAAACACTGTAGTGACAACATACGGACCAAGCCAATTTGGTTCAAATTTTCCTTTCTGGATCTGATGCTGTTGATTCTTAGGGTTCTCCCTCATAAAGAGGTCACCCTCTTGGAAGTCCCTTGGGAAAAATTTCTTGTTATAGCTCTTGGAAATCCTTTTTTGGTATGCTCTAAGGTGATCAAACACCACTTGCCAATGTTCATCAAGTATTTCTAGCTCTTGTAGCTGAGATATTTGGTTATCATCATCAGTAATGAGGCCTTTTAGAGAGACTCATAGAGAATGAATCTCAACCTCAATTGGTAACACAACATCTACTCCATAAACCAAAGCATAGGGCATAGCCCCTTTTGGTGTTCTTATGATTGTTCTATATGCCCAGAGAGCTAGATTGATCTGGAGATGCCAGTCTCATCCAGATTTGTGCACTATGCGATGTAGGATTTTAAGGATTGTCTTGTTTGATGCTTCCACCTGTCCATTACCCTAAGGATAATAGATGGGAGACCAATGCTGAGAAATTTTAAACTTAGAGAAGAGCTCTGTCAAATCCTTGTTTTTGAATTGCCCCCCATTATCAGTGATTATTGCTGAGGGTACACCATACCTGTAGATGATGTAGTTGAGAATGAGCATAGCTACTAATTTTCCATTGGCAATGGTGAGAGGGACTGCCTCCACCCACTTGGTAAAATAGCCTATAGCTGTGATGATGAACTTATGTCCATTTGAGGACAGGGGATAAATCTGACCCACCAAATCAAAGGCCCATTGCTGAAATGGCCAAAAAGTAATGAAGGGAATAAGTTCCTTAGCTAGAGCATGAATCAGATTACCATTTAGTTGACATTGTTTGCAAGAATTAACAAACTGTATAACTTCTTTTTCCATATGTGGCCAATAGTAACTTGCTCTAATAAGTTTACAGGCCAGTGTCGGGCCGTTAGAGTGAGACCCACAAATGCCTTCATGCACCTCTACTAACGCACATTTGGACTCATCGGGTTCTAAACACCTAAGGAGGGTACCATCTAGACCACACCTATACAATTCATTAGCTATGATGACAAATCATGAAACACTATGGATTAAGTGATGTTTCTCATTTTGGGTGTAAGTGTCTGGAACAATCTGATCATGAAGGTAGGAGTAAATATGATGGTAGCAGGATGAGTCATGTCTAATGATAGAATAGATCATTTAGGACTCAGGGGAATCATAGGCTGGGTGGGGTAACATCTCCAGTAGGAATTCATGTCAGAAATCATTTTCTAGCATCTGTAACATGGAAGCAAGAGTAGCCATTGCATCTGCCACTTTATTATCTTCCCTTGGAACTTGTTAAAATGTGATGTGAACAAAATACTTTCTGAGGTCATCAACCAACCGTTTATAAGGCACCATCTTGTCATCTTTTGTCTGATAGATATCATTTACTTTATTGATGAATAATTGTGAATCTCCAAGGACATTGAGCTCATCCACTCACCATTGAAGGGTGATCTTCATACCATTGATTAATGCTTCATACTCAGTGATGTTGTTTGTACAAGGAAAAAAAATCTTTTATGCTTTTGGTAAAGAGTACTTTTGAGGTGTAATGAACATTATCCCAGCACCTGACCCCTATTGGGTAAATGAAACATCAAAGAACACAGTCTAGGATCGATGTGTGAGAAGTAATATGGACTCATCTGGAAATTCAATGTTCAATGGTTGATGATCTACTATAGGTGCTTCCGCCAACTGATTTTCAATTGCTTGCCCCTTGATGGCTTTTCTTTCTACATACTCAATATCAAATTCACTGAGAAGCATGACCCATTAGCTAGTCTACCTGTGAGGGTATCTTTACTAAGAAAATATTTTAGAGGATCAATTTTAGCAATAAGCCATGTAGTATGAGCCAGCATGTAGTGTTGCAGTTTTTGTGAAACAAATACCACTACGAGGCAAGCCTTCTCTATAACAGAATAGTTCATTTTGTATGAGACTAGAGTTCTACTAAGGTAGTAGATAACCCTTTATTTATTGTTCTATTCTTCTTGAGCTAATAGGACACCCAATGATGTATCTGTAGCAAAGATGTAAAGTATAAGTGGCCTCCCATGAATAGGGGGCATCAATATTGGCAGGTTGGAAAGATATTGTTTGATTTGTGTGAACCCCTTATCACATTCCTTATTCCATTGGTAAGTCACACCCTTGTGTAAATTCTTGGTGAATGGTTGGGACTTGTCTGCTAGTTGTTAGATGAAGCGCCAGATAGACTGTAACCGGCCTTGAAGTCCTCTCATTTGTCTAATATTCTTTGGTGGTGGCATTTCCATTATAGCTTGAACTTTCACAAGATCCACCTTGATGCATTTTGTAGAGATAATATAACCAAGCAATCTTCCAGAGGTTACGCCAAATGTGCATTTCTTAGGGTTGAGCCTCAGACTGAACTGTTCCATGCGATCTAGTATAGGACCTAGATCCGCAAGATGTTTCTCTCATGGGATGCTCTTAGCTAGAGTGTCATCAACATAATCCTCCATTGTTTTGTGCATCATGTCATGAAATATGGTGGTGATAGCTCTCTGATATGTAGCACCAAAATTTTTGAGGCCAAAGGGCATGACATTCCAGCAAAAAGTGCCCCATGCACATGTGAAAGAAATTTTCTCTTGGTCCTCTAGCATGATTTTTATTTGGTTGTATCTAGAGAAACCATCCATTAGTGAGCACATTTCATATCCTACTATCATATCTACAATCATATCAATATTGGGCAATGTAAAATCGTCCTTAGATGCCTTATTTAAATCTTTTAAGTCTGTGCATACTCAGATATATTTATCATGTTTTGATATTGGAACAATGTTAGAGATCCATTGTGCATAGTCAATTGCTTTGATAAACATTGCCTCAAGAAGTTTCTCTAATTCAGCCTTGACAAGTAGAGCCACATGCGGATGCATTTTATGAAGCTTTTGCTTGATAGGCTTGACACCTAGTGCAATGGAAAAATGGTGCATGATTAGATTAGGATCTAATCCTGGCATATCTAAATATTTTCATGCAAAGTTTATCTTTTTACTTTGGAAGAATGTAATAAATTCTTCTCTTTCTACCTCGGATAATGATTGTGCCAAATGAATGATCTGAGGCTCAGCTTCTATACCCAAGTTGATTGATTGAGTTGGTTCAATAAGCACAGATGATCATTCCTAGAAATGACTTAGAAGTGTATCAAGTATCTCATCCTCGGGCACCTCGGAGAGGTTTTCACCCTTGGATACATCTTTTATTTTGAATTTTTAGGCTCTAACACTGCCATAATGTGGTTTTCACCATCAGAGTGCCTATTTTTTATTCATTTGATTTTGTGACTAAGATACTTGATATTAGCCTCGGTCATGTTGACACTTTCTTCACTAGTGGAGGATGTTACAGGTTTGATAGTGTTGAGGTAACAGGCAAGAGTGTGATCATTATGGAATGTAAGGAATTCATTAGATGGGGAGGGAGAGTTCTAGTCTATAAGCTTGGGATGGCAGAGTGAAAGAGAAGTGATGGGTTCAAGTGTGTTCATGGTATAATCATCAAAAGAACGAACCAGAAAGTCGATACCTAGAGGAATCTCATCCAAAGGTGTAGTCAAATTCCTAGCGACCATAGTAGATGACACATTAACAGTGATGGAATCAGACTCATTTGACCTTACACTAGACCCTTCACATACATCAAGAAGGTTTTCATGCGTGTGAACTATATCTATATCTCTATCAGAGGTAGCATATGAAAAGCTGTCAAACTCATATTCATGAGAGTTCATTTCATCATTAGGCATCATATCAAGCACATGAGTGAAATCAACCCTTTATCCCTAGTTTGGGTGGGTTCTGCCCAAAACTTTGGCTATGGTGAGATAAGCACCTTGTGACATAGGTTCTTCATCAATGTTTGCATCATCCTCTACTTCTTGTTTAGTGAGGAGTGGCTGGGATTCCTATCCAAACTACTCTTGGAAGTGTGGTGGTATGTACAAATCACCCTGATGACCTGAATTGACAGTGTGCATTTCTTTCCACCACTCATAGGTTAATGGAGAAAGTGGTGTGGTTTTATTAGAAGCACTATCAGTCACAACTGTACGAACATGCGGTATAAAGTCATCTGGCTCAGCAAAGAATGCTGCTAGATCTGGAGGAATGGGATAAGGGAAGTAGTCTTCCTCCGAGCTATCTTTAGACTCTTTAGTATTGGATGTATCTTCAGGTGTTGGTTGTTGATCTGTGTGAGGTACAAATTGGTTTATCCCTAGTTGAAATGTGAGCTTCTTGAAGTTTATACCTATACATTCAAATTTTCAACGACTAATAGCTTCAAGTGGTGCAATTAATCCTTTATGATTCTCACCTATAGGACCATTTCCTCTGTACCCAAAGCATTGCATAATAGTTAGACCTTTGCAATACTGTTCAAGATTTATGTCATAAGGTGGAGTGGTTTGTTCATAAGTGTCCTCTCTTTTATAGATCCAAGCTTTGATAGCCCTATTTTTAGCTTCTTCTTCTAATGGTACGGTGGCTTGTACAAAGATACCACCATATTTTGTTTGAGGAGGAACTGTAGACAGTTTAGTGCTCTTAGAAGGTCTCCCAAAAGAACGGGGAGACAAAGGAAGAGATGTAACAGATAGCATGGGTTCAATATAATATCCTCCCATGTCAGTTTCCTTGAGTGTCAGACCCTTTTCCATGTCCTTTAGTTTAGTCTCAAGGAGCTCAATAGACTCCCTATTGGTAGGTACAAAGCTATCAACAGATTTTGTAAGTGTGTTGCAATCATAGCGTGTATTAGCAGGTATAGTCACTTTAGAGCCTTGGAATGGGAACTTAATGCACTGATGGTACATTAAAGGTACAACTTGCATTTCATGGATCCATGTCCTTCCCGACAGAATATTATATGCTAAAGGAATGTCAAGCACTTGACAAATAACATCTCTTTCAACAGGGCTAAATCTGATAGGTAATACAACTAGCCCCTTAGATTTTCATTCCTCTTCATCATAGGCCTTAATAGTAATCTTTTTGCGGGCATCTATGTAGTCTTTTCCATAGCCTAACTCAGTAAGGAAGCTTGCAGAGAAAATGTTGAGGCCAACACCATTATCTATGCGAACACAGTGGATGCGTTTTGGACCATTCACGACTTCAATGTGCAAGGGGTTATTTATGCGGGTTACTCAAAGAATGGTCGTCTTCCTCAGAGAAAGAAAAGTAATGGGAGGAGGTCAAGTGACCTACCATGGATTGAAACTGGTCAAGATCAAGATCTTTTGGGACATTTGCCTCAGTGAGGGCTTTATCAAGGATTTTCCTATGAGCGAGGGAGATTTTTAGCAACTCAAAGATGGTGATATGAGCGTTAGTATGTTGTAATTGAGCTATAATGTTGTAATTGGTAGCATTATATGAGGAACCCAATTTTGGATTCTTATTGGTAGAGCCAACAATAGTTTTTTCTGCAGGTTGTGTTGGTATATACGTAGAAGGCTCAGGGCCTTTGAGAATGATCTTAGCACAAGATCAAGTAACAACGTTTACACTAACCTAAGACTGGTCCTGTTCAGAGGACTGAGGTGCATAACCTTGAAAGATGAAAGGATTTTTGGGTTTGGAAGGATCTTCCCTTCCTTTGAGAATGACAACGTTACATTATTTAGTATCAACAGGTTCAACCATATTAATGACATTGTCGTTATTGATGTATGTATAGTTGACCTTGGCATCAGTATTTTTGCCTTTGGATGATTAACCTTTTCCATGAGGAGGAAATGGGTCTTTAAAAGCTTGGTGGTCTGAGTTCTTGTTATGAACTCCCACAAGAATAAGCTCACTATCAATGAGATCTTGGATTTTATGCTGCAATTGAGGACAAGTAGCCATTTTATGACCTTTGTTTTGGTGAAAATCACAATAAGCGGATTCATTCCACCAAGAGGGTCTTGGTTGCGGATCATAAGGTCATGAATTATCTAGTAGAGTAAGTAAATGGTTGTCCAAGAGAGTCTTGTAAACCACATCAAGAGGTTCTCCTAAAGGAGTGAACTCATGCTTGGGCCTAGGTGCCCAAGGTTTTGATCCAGAAAATTATGAGGTACTTGGTTTGGATTTTGCCACAACCTATTCATTGGCTTTGGAAGCTTGTATCATGGTGGTGAGATTAAAAGAATCCTTTGAGGGCTTGGGAGTCACATTGTCTACAACTCCATCATTCACAACATTCTGGTTCTTATTGGGAAATTTGGGTTTATCTTTGCTTGAGGAGGAAGACCCTTGTTTATTTTCTTTGTGTAAGGTCAATTCTCCTTTCTTAATGATAAACGTCTCAATTCTCATAGCTTGCTTAATCATGTCATCAAAGGTTAAAGAACCTTGTAGCTGTACTTGATACCCAAAGTTGGGAAGAAGATTGTCTAGAAATATGTCCAACTTTTTGGATTTGGGTATTTTGCGAGAATATCTGGTATAAAGTTGTCTCCATATTTGGAGAAATGTTAATAAGGATTCCCCATGATTTTGTTTCAATTTTCAAAGATCTCATATGTGAACTAGATGTTGGATTTTGTGAGAATAGTTTTGTAGAAACAAATTGGCAATTTCATCAAAAGTTTTGATGCCAGTTGGTAGTCTAGAGAACCACTCCATAGAAGACCCTCCCAAACTATGTGGGAAGAGATGCATGAGGTAGGTTGTATCATTTATAAAATCCATAGAGAGGGCACCAAAATCTCTCAAACGATCTTGAGGATTAGAGGTACCCAAGTATTTATCGTACTTGTGAAGTTCAACTCCTTTGGGAAAAGGAGGCATGCATAGACTCTTATCAAATGGGAATGGACAAATGCTTTCCAGTGTGAATTGAGTGGTAGGTTTTTCTTTTTCCTTCATGAGTTGAAGGATTTTTTCTTGGATGCCTTGCATTTATTTTTGCAAATGAGAGTTTTCAGTTTCTTCCTCTTTCTCAACAAGTGTCTCTACCTTGTAATCGGAGGGGAGTTTGGCACCTTGGATGGCCAATTCGAGAAGGTATTTCTCCTTCCCTTCTTTCATTATGAATGACATCATTCTCATGAAGTTTTTATTATTGCGAGCATCTAAGATATCCCATTGGGTTATTTCTTTCTCTTCATCAAGGGGAGGGTCTTGAAAAGTGTATTTACCCCTAGTTTTAGAGAGATCATCTCTGCTATGTTCACCTGATTGGTCATGATCTGCCATCTTGCTAGAATGCATGTGTTCAATGTTTAAAGACTCAGTATGAGAAGGTTGTGTGTTTTTAGAATTTAGGTATTCTTGAAACAAAGGATTTTAAACTGGACTAAAATCCACTGGAAATGACCATTTGACGTAAGGTTGAAGTACCAGAGAGGGAGATCGAGATGATTCCTCACTAGATGTAGCCAACAATGGTGTGGAAAGCACATATTTGTCTTGATTGATTGAAGGGAATATTTTTCCACTTCAAGTTGTAAAAGTCATAGACAAAGATTGTACAAGGGACGTGAACTAGGACCACACTTGAAACTGTCTCAAATTAAATGCACAGAAAGTGCCAAAAGGTGAAGTATCCTTGGTGCAAATTGTTAGAAATGAGGCTAGAATAGCCAAGAGATGACTATTGCAACACAAGGCATGATGAAATAGTAGAAATAGACCAAAATATATGAGACGAGACCAGTTTAAGCAAGAATCACATAATTCTCAACCCAAGAAACCAAGTTGCAGACTATGTGAAGATAAAGGGTAGATAAACAGACCCAGATCAGAGACCAGATTTAGTAGAAAGACGCTGGAAAAATGGGAAATTGCTTGCTATTTTTCCAAAAGATATTAGAATCACACGAAGAAGTACATTCTCACGTGAAGATTAACATAGAAGCACGTGAAACTATGCGGTTCCGCATGAAATTTTGTAAAAAATGATGACAGACTGGTGAAATGAAAAGTTGTAGCATTGTGCAATATTGAACAAAGATGTTCAGATACCCATGCGAAGATTCATACATAGTGATGCAAAGATGGCAGAATATCATGTGATATTTAGCAGTGAAATAAGTGAAATGCTATAGAATTAGATCAGATTACATTTTTTGAGATAGATTGCGATGTTTTCTGATAGAAAGTTCAAGTTGTAGATAGTTGTATACATTTTCAAGTTTGTATGATATGTGATTTGATGTTTGTTTTGATTGTTTAAATGATACACCCATGTAAAACACATTAAGTAGAGTTTTTATAGTACTAAAATAGACACATCACAATCCTGGGATAGCCAGGGAAGTATCTGTTGAATCCCCACTTGAACTAAAGTTCAGCTACGCTTACTCTTAGCACACAAATTAAAAGCTTGGAGGCACGGGCTCCTCCTTACATGTTCACTCACTTCTCAGGCACACCAAGATTTGAACCCCAAAGGAAATGCTTCCCAAAGGGATGTTTTCTCTACTAAGAGTCGTAAAAGTGTGGGGCATCTTAGTCGGTCTCTGACCTTCTGCGCCAATAGAGAGTTTTTTGGATACTATAACAATAGTTTGTAGTAAGGACATCCATTCATGTGGTTGTGATCAAGTCATTTTCCCAATAAAGGGGGCTCTCCCAGTCCTTTCAAAGCAAGGCTTTCACCTTAATAATGTCAGGACTTTAACGCACCACTAGGGTACTGGAGGAGATTTTGGTTGCCACAATGAATTCACACATGTCCATTATGAGATTAATCATAATGGCATTTTTTATATACAGATTCAGAAGGGCTTGGCTTTAGCCTATTAGTGGTTTGGCATCTACTCTCACTGGCTCTGCTAAAGCTCTTGGGAGGTAGCCACACTAGAAGAATCATATGAATTTCTCTTAAACCCAAGATCCATAAAGGTGAGGGAAGAGGATATGTTCATATAGCTCTTGGAATTACAATCTAGAAAACACTTCCATCACGCAAGAAAATGATTCATTTTAAGCACCAACTGAAGTGTGTTCTAACTACCAAAAAATAGACATGAGAGTTTTGTGAAAACACCTATGTCTTCGACAAGAATCCTATAGTAAATACGTTAGTAGTTTGTAATTTCTTTCTTCATTTCAGCATCCTGCAAACCATCGTTAAGCTATTTCAAAGATAAAACTAGAAAAATACAGTCAACAATAAACATAAGCCATTAGTGGTCAGAAATCAACAAAACAAAGATATCAAAAATTGAATTTTAAATCCCACTGGAATGAAATGTCGCATGAAGAAGTATTATGATCTGCGAAGAATCCCAGCGTATCACACGAAGAAATGCATATACTTTCAAAACTTCACACAATTATGCAAGAAATTTTGCGCGAATTTTCATTATTGAGCCGTACGGACGAAAACTATAATTGATCAAAAAGTATAAAAAATGAGGCCAGAAAGTAAATTTTTGAGCCCCACGGTGGGCGCTAGAAATGTATGTGGTAAAATTGGCCTTGTTATTCAACCATACACTTCAACATAGTCCTTGTTCATCAGCCACATACAAAAGTGAATATGAGTTATTCACCCTGCATGCCTGTATGATTCGACCTATTGCCTTCTATCCAGACGAGGTTTCAAATAGCTCTCAGAACGAGAGTCTCACAACCATAGACCAATCTAAGAATGAAGGATTTTTCTCCATAAATGCAATGCAAATGTAAGATTATTCTAAGAATTGAAAGATGCAATATTAATCTAAGACGTGATTTCAATGCAATTATTCTATTGCAAATGAAAGCTTTTAACTAGAAATGAGATGATAAAATGTAGCAACAATTCAATATTCTAACAATGCATATTTTCTCCAAGGGTTTGAATGAGAAATGGGAGCTCTTTTATAGATTGAGAGCCTGCTCAGAATAGAAATTTTCCTTTTTAAAATAAAACAGATAGAAAAGCCAGTTCAAATTAGCAAGCTTTCTTTAAAAGAAAACAATAAATTGTTTTCCCTTTGCTTTAATTGTTTTCTTTTGTTTTATTTATGATTTTAACTATTTTCTTTCTGTTTAAAGCACATTTAATTCAAAACTTCTATTTCTGAACTGAAGAGAAGATTTTTGAGAGAATATTTAATTAAATAAATAACCATGACTTCATAAATGTGTTTTTCTCAATTATTTGAATAATTAAATTCAATTTTTGAAATGAGGATATTTATTTAATAATTAAATATTATTTAATTCCTTTTCATGTGTTTTAGCTAAAAGGGGTGAATTTAATTTAATTAAAGTGCTAGGACTTTATAATTAAACTAATTCAATCATAGGGTTTGTTTAGCCACTAGATATTTAGGAATTAAATATAATGTATGATTAATGCAGATTGAGGATTTTTTGCATTTGACACTCAGGTCGAGTAGAGTTAGTCAAAACTCAGAATTGCCTAGTACAATAGGACTTTGATGATCCAGAAGAATAACAAATGCAACAAAATTGGTTAGGGTTGCAAGATGCCAATTTTAGGGAGATACAGTTGGTCTCCTTTGTATCCTGTGTGGATATCTCTCTCCAATCTCTTCACAAGCCTCCTTATCTTTTATGCATTGGCTAATATCATCACATTGTATTTCTTTTAAAAGTTTCCTATCCGTAGACTAGCGCAAGCTCTTGCATATTGCTTGGAAATGAAAATTCCTTGCCTACACTTTCCATATGTTGTGCCAGCCTCGTATGGTGTTTCAAAACATTGCGCAGCGTGTCACCTTATTGCACAACCCTCCATACTCCATCTTTTCATTTCATACTTGCACTGGCTCTTGGTTACAGAAAACATTTGAAAATGCTCAGCACTGGGTCTCTCCCTATGTAACTCCTTTGGATTTAGTGCGTAGGCTTATCCTCTAATTTTATTTAAACTGGATCGTCCTCTAATTTCTAGCACAACCCTTTGGTCTTTGTTTAAAACATATTACATTCTTTGTTCCTATTTCCACATGCCATACGCTGGCCTCTACCTTGGGCATTTTCTATTTTAAATATTTAAAAAATCTTCCTGTAACCAACGCATGGGCCTCCTGGTCTTTGTGATTTTTTAATGTTTGAATAAATTTTTTTAGTTTAAATGCCCCCTTGCTATGTGGGATTTTCTTGGTCTCACATGCCTTGTCTTTTAACAATGCATTGACCTCTCAATGAAATCACAAGCCATGCATTGTGATTTTATTCATAGACCCTTGCACAACCTTTTGTGTTGTTTCAAGACATTTTTCAAGACATTTCATTTGTAATGTTTGTTTAAAAACTTGCCTTCAATGCTTGATGGGCCCCATTTTACTCCTATCTTCATATTGTATAATTCTCCCTAGCTCATGCCTTCATCTTTCCATGCTGACATCTACATCTTTATCATATTTATCTTCATTAATATTTATAGGATAAATGGTACAAGCCTTTTCCCAAGGCAATTCATCAACTGAATTCTCCCATATTACATTTTCCTGAAATAAAACTTTTATATCCATCTTCTCTCTAACCCCAAAGTGATAAATGACCTGTAGAAAAGATCCTTTTAGAATGATCAAATCACTTTGTCAGATCATGCAGTTGAAAACCCATACCCATCTCCGACATATTGGTACACCCACCAAATGGATCTTCTTTGATTCAAAAATGAATGCCGAATATTCACAATCAAAAGTGATCATTTTGAAACATTGCAAATGTTGATGCGAAAATAGTATAAATTGCACTTGGATCCACTCTTGTAAACAATGAAAACTATGCCTTGAAGCACTATCATAGAACGAGGAGAAACACTTACTGTAGACACCCAAAAATGGATAGGCTTGCGACTTTACTTTAAAAATGCTAATTTTTATCTATTAATTAATAGTTTTTTTAATCGTTAATTAATCATCTATTTTCCTCTAAATTCATCTCCCAAATCATCTAATCAAATTCCAAAAATTAATTAAATAATTAATTTTATTTTATTAATTAACCTTAATTGATTAATTACCATTAATTAATTAATTAAATTCAATTTCCTATAGTTCAAATTGAAATATTTAAAACTTACTAATTAAATTCTTTGAATTAAATTAATTTAATTTCATCAATTAAAGCAATTCTAAATCAAAAAGAATTCAATTATCTCACATGTTGAAAACATTAATTAAATAAATGAATTAAATATTCATTTATCTTCAAAGAGATAACTCCAATCAGATCACATGGGTTACTTCACCCATCTCTCCAGTTCACATAGGTAACTCCACCCACCTCTTCAGTTCTAAAAGGTAACTCACAATTAGCTCTTCAGTCAACCAAACTCCATCTCCTCTTTACCAATTGAAGAGGTGGAGTTTACTGATGGCTTCTCCAGTTCCCTTTGATCTCAACTGTCCATCTCCCTATCTCTGGGATTGATCTCAACCGTTCATATCATCCCCAATTCCTATATATAAACCCTTCATAACCATTTGTAGGATCCAGGATTTTAAGCTTTCATGCGCCATTACTATGTTAGATTGGTTCTAGCATTCAAGCCATCTTGTGATCACACACACATTTTCAAGTATCAAATTCTCGACGCTTCTCAAGTCATAGACGTTGCCCACACCAATACTGAGTATCAAAAACAACATTTTGGAAGGAGTAGAGAGAGACAATAGAAGATTCAAGCACTTTGGGGTTTGCATTCATTTGTTTTCCTTTCTTTGCTTGTACATTTTATTGATTACATTTCAAGTTATTCATTATTATTTATTTTCATGTATTTTATTTCTATCATTGTAAACCGTTGCTACTAACCCCCACCTTTGCAAAGCTTGGGAACCATGAATCACGATTGGGGAGGCATACATTTTTAGTGAACCTGACATGAATCAAATAGCTTGAATACCTCTTGCAGATGACAGAAAAAATGAATCGGCCATGAATGTACAGTTGTAGATCTAAAAATCTATCTTTTTCTTGATATCTGTGTTATTTCATAATCGGTACTATTCTGCCGCAATTGACAAACCAGTGCCGCAATTGATAGGTTTAATACCGTAATTGATTGTAGGCTTTTGGACTATTATTCTATCATCTTCTGTCTTCTTATCTTCTTTGACAGGAACAAATCGAGGAGGCAAGATAACAATACAACTTAAAATTTATTCACTTGTCGATTTGGGTTTAAAAAGAGTAGTGTTTGTCAAACATCTCACATCTCACATTTTAGATTTGGGCTTAAAATTGATGTGTGGACTAAAATTTAACAAGGAAAAGAATCTTTGAATTTGGTGCATTAAAATTGAACAAGCAATCAACACCTATTTTGGGGGCTTAAAATTGAACACTTGCACTTGTATGGTGGTGTAGCTTAGTTCACATTTCAAACTTTTGGAGCTTAATCGATTTACCTTGTGTCTTGAGTTTTGGGTGCACTTGCAATATCTATTAGATTAGACACCTTTATACTTTTTTAGAAAGGCCTATCCGGGGAATGTGCTTCTTCCTCGGAGAACGACCTTAACTTGGTAATCCTTCCGATCAGTATATAAACAAGGCATGAACCAAAGTTCCGTCTTATCTAGCCAAGCTTGGGCGAGGTGTGTTGATGATAGTCTGGATCGGGTGAATATCCATAAGGAGCCAACACGGTCAACTAGGCTCTTAAGCGAGTCACACATGTGCAAACCGATTGGATAGACACCACAGACCCTTACTACAACCTTGTTAATTAGAGGCCAACCCGATCTACCTTCGAAAAAATACCTTATTATAGTGCAAGGGGTTGCAAAATTTCCCCCTAAGATTCCCAACATATGTGTCCCATGGTATTTGTGTAGTGAAAGAGATCTTCACTCCACAGAAACAATTCCTGGCAATAGAAAAAACATGAGCGCCTACGTCGTGGACCTTCTATTGGAAACACTAAGAGGGGGGGTGAATTAGTGTTTGTCTATTAATTACTTTTCAGAAACTTAAACATAAATCAAACATACATAGAATGAAGCTTAACATAAGAACTCATAACACATGATATGATTACGGGGAAACCTTGATCAGAGGAAATCCCCGATGGGAATTAGTACCCACAAATATTACACTAGGTATAATAAACCTATTAAAGTTCCTTTTCCCTGTTAGAAGCAGTCTTTACAATATGAGTAAAATGACCTGGTTAAAGGTCTGACCCTGTTAGGAGTCTTTTACAAAACCCTGTTAAAGGTATATGGCTCACTGCCCAATAGGATGAAGGCTGCAACCTTCTGAAAGTTGATATACACTATATCGAAAGTGAACTTCTATGACGACACTATTGTTTGATTAGTTCCATGTATGCGTGAATGCTCTTACTCTCTTAAAGAGATATATCATATACTGACTTCCTTATACTACTCTTCTGTATCTTCCTCTTACATGACAATCGACGCTTGTAACATAACTTTGCATTACATACTTATATGTTTATATCTGAATAGGCGCGACCCAAAACAAGACTCTAGTCAGCCCTAAAAAAAAATACACAATGCTTTTGAACAAGTTGGCTTAAGCGTGTTTACTACAATGTTAATTTCATCATTACAAACATATAATTAAAGGCGCATAGCCATTACATTACAAAATAATTCACGCTGATCAAAATAGTAGTCGGCTTCCATGCTCTGTCTTCTAGACTACTGGTCTACTGATCTACCTGTAACTTTGCCATATTGTTGTTTCATACTATGCATGTCTGGATGTAGAATGTACATGTGTCATACAACATATATTTGAACGCGCATATCCTGACTCAATCTCTCGCATGTGCACTGATTGCTGAGTAACTCTGTCTACCCTATTTTCTGTACTTAGTCATTTTGTCTTTCATGAAAAAAACTAAACATGACTTTGTTGCCATGATGACAACACAAAATGAGTCATGCATCCTCAGGAAGTCAACTTTCCAAAAATCTCCCCCTTTTTCATTTATGGCAACAAAGGAATGTGGCCAAGTTACTCAAAATTACTTAACATAAAAAATGACTGTATATCATAACATCTTATTGATATATACATATGCTTCTCTACATATACACATTCTATATTACTCCCCCTTTGACATTAATGAAAAAGGTGTACAAAAAATTGTAAGTCTTCTACATACTTACTCCATGTAAACTTCAGGGTACACAATCTGAAGAGATTGGATCTCTTTCTACCAAAATACTTTCATAGCATCAATAGTCTGAAGATGCGCGCATAGGACATAAGTCAGTTTCTCCATCTTAATTAAATCCATGAAAGGACCTTGATCATATGTTGCAATGGTGGCATCAATCTATTTGATGTTCTCATTTAAGACTGCTAGAGATGGCGCAAGTACATTTCTCAGCTGAGTTTGTCTTACTCTTATCTTGTTGATTTCCAATTTTGCCTTCTCAATTTTACCCAACTGTCCTTGACAGAGATTATTGGAAATGTTCATGTCTTGCATGGATGTTTCAACTGATTTTTTGATGCTATCCACCATGATTTCTACCTCTTCTACCTTTTTAGTGTGCTTAGAGGTGAACTTCATTCTGTCGATACAGTTAGCTATAACTTTCTTGCCCTTAGCTACCAATTCTTTCAGTATGGATTGCCCAATTTTTAAGGAGTTCAAGCCTAAGGTAAAGTTCTTTACCAATTCAATCAATCTCTCCTTCTTATATTCATCTTCAACAATCTTAGTAGCTGAATCTACTAGGCTTGTAAAATGTGTTTTGAAGTTTGTCAAAATGTTGTCCACATCTTCAACTGATTGGACTTTGGCTATTTTCTGATCAGCAAGCACTAAGAAATTCAATATGTTTATTATTTCCAAAAATTGAGGGTTCCTCATCACTTATTTCTCTTTTGCCTTTTCCATAGCAAGAACACTGATCTTGATTAGGTCTTCTTCTCCCCATGCATCCAGACTTGTTGAATCAGGAGTTAACCTTGACAACAATGAGGTAAATGGTTGAGTGGATGGTGAGAATATAGTGTTCTAACTGGTATCCATGCATTCAACCTTTATTGGTATCTCTTTTATTCGAGTCTTATCACCTTGAGTATATTTTTCTTCATTTATGTCAATTGGATCATTGATGGGAACTTCATCTTGTTGTGCAGATGTATCATCAGTGCACATTTCTTTAGTGCTTACAAATGCCTTATCAACTTTGTCCATATCTTTTTCAGATGCTATCATGGATGTTTTTATATTATCAACTACTATAGTGTCTTTTGAGTCTTTATCTGTGTCAAAATTTATTATCACCGAGGGCGTTGAAACCTGTGGACCTATTGTAGGTGCTTTCTGAATCACTGGTTCTGTAACCTATTTAGGAGGAGCTAGAGTTACTTTTGTAGTAGGCGTTTTTGGTGGATACATGTGTCTATCCATAAACACTTTTGCAAATTCCTTTTCAATCTCTTTACCTATCTGCTCATACTCTTTGTTCATAATCTGTAGGGTTCTTGTCTTAGTTTGGAGATGAGGCTTCACCAGATCTAATAGAGTAGCCTTCTCATCATGTGAGCATATCGAGAGAAGAGTATCCAATGTTTCTTTTCTAATCTTCATGTCTTCCTCTATTGCATGTCTTTTCATGATCTCCAATATGTTCCATAATTGATCCAGTATCACTATCTTGAGTTCAAGAACTATCTTTTTAAACTTGATCATATGAGATATGATTATAGAATGTATCTCAGTCTTATCTATTTCTTGCTACTTGTAATAGACTTTAGAAAGTGTATCTAATCTCCCTTCATTTACAATCCTATTCTTCAAAACATTTAGACTAGGTCTAAATCCTACCTTAGGAGGAGCTTTAGTATTCTTTGCTTTGCTCTAAGTGTTCGTTGAGGATGGGTGATTTGTGGGCGCCTGTTTTATTCCTCTAGTCTTCTTTATTGGTGTAGAAAGTGGAGATTTGTCTAAGTCAATGGTGGTAGAGGGCGCAAAGGTGCTCTCTACTTTCTTCTTCTTCTGGATCTATTCAACTTTCTCAAGTTCTTTTGCTATCTTGGCATCTCTAGCTTTGTCAAGATCTTCTTGAGTGACTCCATGAACTTTTAGTATGTTGGATGTAATTTGGGATACTTTCCTTTTATTATCAGCACTATGTAAGATAGTATCCACTTCATTGGTCTTCTCTCTATAAGTGCCCCACCTAGGCTCATTAGGATCTTTGGGCGCAGAGAATAGAACTTGTGCATATCCTTCTAACACATGTTCTTCCACTTCATAACCAAGAGGATTAATCCATTTGGTTCTAGGTTCAACTGCCTCCATGAAAGTGCAATCTATTTCTACCATGAAACATATGGTATCCTTATATTTGTTAACTATCTTCTCAGATAATTTGAACCTATTCTGCATTTTGATCCTAAATTTCTTAATATCCATATCCATGGCATCCCTTGCACTGCTCTCTAAAGTGGCCTTAAGAGAAATCTGAGACATTGTGAGTTTGCTCCTATCTAGGTAAAGGTTTGCAACCTTTCCAACAATATGGAAGTATAAGTAGATGATTAAAGATCCAAACTTGAATGTCTTTCTCCTGTCATGCTTGATGATTCAAATGTTGTCAATCAATTGACCGTGCAAGATCTCACACAGGTTGTATTGAGTGTTATCCTTCACCATTCTAATAGCTTCTAGGACTGTTGCTGCAGAGACACTGTTCAACCTGCTTTCTTGCTGAAACTTATACCCAAGTATCATAGTTAGAAGTTTTATGTCATCTTCCTTGATGGGGTCAACTATCATTCTGCGCTTGTCACTTCTAGATAGGCAAACTTGTTCAATTTGTTTCTTGACATCCTTACCAGTAGGAAAAATTAATCCAGTCTTGGGAAGTCTAGTTAATTCATGGATTAGGTCTATAGTGATGTGTACAGGGATCTCACCAATCCAATAAAGATCATCATGTATTCTGCTTAACAAAATCTTCACCCATTCTGGCTCATCAAACTCATGCGCATTCGAGTATTTGAAAATAAGGTTATCAATCAAGTGCACAAACTCATCCTTGAATGTGTAATCAGGTTTCATCATAGATCCCATATGAGTGGCTATGCTGATATCTCCTACTTTTTCCTTCTTACAGTAAATATATGCACGGATATCTTCTACGTGAACAACACCAAGCGGGGTTTTGGAGAAAGCCCCTTCCACATCATCCAGTATGGATTTTAATGGATATTTCTTGAATACAAATCTCTTCCTCTCTACAATATCAAATACTATTGGAGTCACCATACTTACTTGGAACTTGATTAAGTAGGGTTTCACGAAATTCTAAAATGGCGCGGCTGCTAGGGTTCTATTCTAAACTTCTTATCTATTCACTTAACTGCCAAATCTATTATGCTTCCCTGCCTTGATGCCTAGTTCTCCAATGCTCTCCAAAATCTATGATCTTGAATGCAAGTGTGAAGAAGATCAAACACTTACTTTCTTTTATATAATCTACCGCATTTAATGTTTGCAACCATACAGAAATTACTCAGAGATTTTGAAAATTTGATCCCAATGCATTTTAGACAATGCATGAATGCATATAGAAATATTATGTTCTTATAACCATGAATTCATAGGTGCATACTCAGAGGTGAGTATACCAACCGCACAGGGGTCTTGAGCTAGAATAGCTCCCCCTAAGACCAAGAAGGTCTATTCAAGCAGAAGTAGAGGGTGCGTCCACTGTGGATGCATCAACTACTTTTTCAACATCATTGTTCTTCTTTACTTCAACCCAAATTTTTCTCTAATCTTCATTTTCTTGAACAAACTTGACTTCTCCTTTTTCTTCATATAGTGATTTCTTAGGATCCTCTTGCTTTTGAGTTTTGGATCTGCAAAACATTGAGATGTGTCTAGCCTTTCCGCATGTGTGACAAATGATAGGAGGTCTAATTCTCTTGTTCATCATTCTGCATTGCTTTGCTATGTGTCCATTGTAGTTACATATCTAACATGTGGTGTTCTATAAATTCCTTTGAGGTTGATTTCTCTGATTGTTTTGATTCATTCTTCTTTGATTCTTCTGTGACTGATTTCTTTGATTTGTTCTGCAATGTATAGCCCTGTGACCAAACTTATTACAGGAGAAACAATAACCATTGAATGGTCTTACTTCTTTACAATCTCTTTCCAAATGACCATGTTTGTTACATGCATAACAAGTTATGTTAACTTGCTTGATTTCCCCTTTAGGTGGATCTACTTTATCTCTTCAACATTTTCAACTTTCTTTGCTTCTAAAGATGCTTCATGAGGTTTCTTTCTTTCTTACAATGAATTGACTTCAATTTGTGCTACGTTGAATCCAAGACCAGTAGTGTCACCTTTTTTCTTTTGTGTGTTGAGATGAGATTGAAGTGAATCAAAAATTGTGTGGAGTTTATCAATTTTATCCTTTGCTTTTGTTAATTTAGATTCCAACTTCTTCTTTATGTTTTCCAGTTTCAGGACTTTAATGTTTTCTTTCAAGAATTCATCATCTAGTTGTTTTCTTTCTTTGATCTTTTCTTCAGTAGCTATTTGGCTGTCTCTGAGCTATTCATCCAGATTTTCAACTTTATCTTTTAGATACATAGTCTCTTCATTGAGATTTTTGATCATTTTCCCTAAATCACTTCTAGAACAATCTTTCAAATCTTTTCTTAATTTCTTGATAAGCATTTGTGAGCCATCAACTTTCAGTCTAAGTTCTTCATTTTATTTTTCAGATCTATCAAGATCTTCAAGAGCAGCTTCAAGGTTCTTTTTCAAATGTTTTTCTTCTACTGAGTCCATGATCTCCTCAATTGGTTAAACTTATTTGCTGAGGACCAGAGCTATGATACCAATTGTTGGAAACACTGAGAGGGGGAGGGGGGGGGTGAATCAGTGTTTGTTTATTAATTACTTTTCAACAACTTAAACATAAATCAAACATACATAGAATGAAGCTTAACATAAGAACTCATAAGACATGATATGATTATAGGGAAACCTTGATCAGAGGAAAACCCCAGTGGGAATTAGTACCCACAAATATTGTACTAGGTATAATGAACCTATTAAAGTTCCTTTGCCCTGTTAGAAGCAGTCTTTACAATATGAGTAAAATGACCTGGTTAAAGGTTTGACCCTGTTAGGAGTCTTTTACAAAACCCTGTTAAAGGTATATGGCTCACTTTCCAATAGGATGAAGGCTACAACCTTTTGAAAGTTGATATACACTTTATCAAAAGTGAACTACTATGATGACACTGTTGTCTGATCAGTTCCATGTATGTGCGAATGCTCTTACTCTCTTAAAGAGCTATATCATATACTGACCTCATTATATTTCTCTTCTATATCTTCCTCTTACATGACAATCAATGCTTGTAAGATAACTTTGCATTACATACTTATATGTTTATATCCGAATAGGCACGACCCAAAACAAGACTCTAGTTGGCCCTAAAACAAAATACACAATGCTTTTGAACAAGTCAGCTTAAGCGTGTTTATTAAAATGTTAATTTCATCATTAAAAACATATAACCAAAGGTTCTTAGCCATTACATTACAAAATAATTCACACTGATCAAAACAGTAGTCAGCTTCCATGCTCTATCTTCTAGACTGCTGGTCTACTGATCTGCCTATAACTTTGCCGTACTGTTATTCCGTACTACGTGTGTCTGGATGTAGAATGTACACATTTCATACAACATATATCTGAATGTGTATATGCTGACTCAATCTCTCACATGTGTGCTGATGTGCTGATCGCTGAGTAACTCTATTTGCCCTATTTTCCATACTTAGTCATTTTGTCTTTCATGACGGAAACTAAACATGACTTTGTTGCCATGATGACAACAAAAAATGAGTCATGCATCCTCAGGAAGTCAACTTGCCAACACTTTCATGTCCTAGTAGTGTGACAATTGCTATGTGAGCTAACAGACATTCAAGAATTGGGCCTATAACATTGTATTCTGAAGCCATTGACCTAGATTAATCTGATTGTTCATTGTTGAGACCTCATGATAACCTTGCAACTTGAAAAAGTTGTAGAACATACACATTGTCAGTCTTCATTCTTCAAAAACATAGTGTTTGTTGTGCTTGTTCTTTGATCAATTTCTAAAATGCAAAAATAACATTCAAAACTGTCAAAATGAGTCAAACGTGTTAAAGTCTAGGGTTGTCAACATTCAACTATCTTGCAGAATCAGAAGCTTTGTTCCACAAAATCAAAATTGTCAAACAATGGTACCTATCTTCTAGTCTTTTTTGTGACTGTTTCCTTTTTACCATAATTTCCTGCATTGTGCTGCAATTGACGGAAGTCTGCCATGGTTAAAATATTTATTGCCACAATCAACTTGTTTATTACCGCAATCAGTGATAAAGTACCGTAATAGACCATTCACTTTGCTGCAATTGGTGGAGTTGTGCCGCACTTGAACAGAGATATTTTACACCTATTTTGACCTCAAAACCTTGAAAGTACTCTTCATTTTGTGTCAAAGACTAGTGTCTATCCCAGAAAAATGTGAAGAACATTGTGTGAATCTCTAAACATCAAAGATCATCCCTTCTTTAGAAAGCATGATTATTGTCTAAAACATTATTAGTTTGAAAGCTCAGACTTGAAATATCTTGACCTCATCATGTCAAACATCATCATTATCTCTATCAAGTGACTTTGTCCCAGGAAAAGGTTGACAAATCTTATCTTTTACATCATCACCACTTTGAGATCAAGATAAATCAATATCTATCCTTAGACTTACCCTTGTCCAAACATAACTCAAACTTTCCTAGAAAGGTTATCCTTTTCTATTTGCTTTATATCACTTGTTTTAGTTACAAAATATGGACCACACTATATCTCAAAAACCTCATGGAGGGCCTTACAAAAGGTCAAAGGCTAGAACACAACCCAATGAGTCATATATCAATAGATTCCCTACTTGGGAAACAGAGTGAGAAGATGATCCTTTCAAAAATACTAGTTCTACTTTATTTGTTAAAAATCTCCGTGGGCCAACTTTGTTCCAAAAGGTCATAGAAGAGGAACTTGAAGATATAGAGAAAGATTCTTATTCCACACAAGTAGTTGATGCTATTGTAGAGAGGAACCTCAAATGTTTCTTAGCCATGTTGATAAAGAAGAGAGCCAAAATCCCCGTTGAATTCAGTGTGTCGACCATATGACCCGAAAACCCTCTCGCAGGTCAAAACACTACTCAGTCCTCTTAAATACTACCTATTGTTTCTAAAATATTCCCACCATTGACAACACCCACATTGGCATAGATGATACCTAATCAAACCAATTTCACAAACCAAGCAAGCACATCTTTCACTCAAAGCATGATAGGCTCACAACTAAGTGCACCCATGGTCACTAGTATACCAACTATTCTAAAACTATGCCACTTATGCAGTTAATTCCTACTAGTCTTGGGATCAACACCTCATTCGCGTAGGGATCCATCTCTGCAGGTATGACTTACAGTCAATGCCCACCCAAGGATAGACCTTTTCCCATTCCAAAACTAATCCAAACCCAGCAACAAAAACCACAGCTTCAGTTGCCTCAAATCCAACCCCAACAACAACAACCCCAGCTTCAGCTTCCTCAAATCCAACCCCAGCAACAACAACCCCAGCTTTAGTTGCCTCAAATCCAACCCCAATAACAACAACCCCAACTATAGTTGACTCAAATTCAACCCCAGAAACAACAGCCCCAGCTTGAGTTGCCTCAAATCCAACCCCAGCAATAGAAACCCTAGCTTCAGTTGCCACAATTCCAACCCCAAAAACAACAACCCTAGCCTCAACAGTAGCAATATCAACCCTAGTAGTATCAACCACAGTTTCAACAACAACAACATTCCCAATCCCAATAGAAAATGCATCAAAACCCACCATGGGCTACTCATATCCCCCCATTTCAAAATCATGCAGTTGGAAATCAATACCAAGTTCCCAGGATGAGATCCTATGTTCCTACTCAAGGGACACAGAGGCACAACCTCATACCTACTACAACACAGAGGAACATCATCACACATCAACCTTAGTATCAAACAGACATGTTGATGTGACAATTATTGTGTGAGCTAACATACATTCAAGCATTGGGCCTATAACATTGTATTATGAATCCATTGACCTAGACTAATCTGATTATTCATTGTTGAGACCTCGTGATAACCTTGCAACTTGAAAAAGTTGTAGAACATACACATTGTCAGTCTTCATTCTTCAAAAACATAGTTTCTATTGTGCTTGTTCTTTGATCCATTTCTAAAATGCAAAAAAAACATTCAAAACTGTCAAAATGAGTCAAACGTGTTAAAGTCTAGGGTTGTCAACATTCAACTATCTTGCAGAATCAAAAGCTTTGTTCCAAAAAATCAAAATTGTCAAACAATGGTACCTATCTTATAGTCTTTTTTGTGACTGTTTCCTTTTTACCACAATTGCCTGCATTTTGCCGCAATTGATGGAAGTCTGCCGCAGTTAAACTATTTCTTTCCACAATCAACTTGTTTATTATCGCAATCGGTGATAAAGTACCGCAATTGACCATTCACTTTGCCACAATTGGTGGATTTGTGCCACACTTGACCAGAGATATTTTACACCTATTTTGACCTCAAAACCTTGAAAGTACTCTTCATTTTGTGTCAAAGACCAGTGTCTATCACAGAAAAATGTGAAGAACATTGTGTAAATCTCTAAACATCATAGATCATGCCTTCTTTGGAAAGCATGATTATTGTCTAAAACATTATTAGTTCAAAAGCTCAGACTTGAAATATCTTGACCTCATCATATCAAACATCATCATTATCTCTATCAAGTGACTTTGTCCCAGGAAAAGGTTGAAAAATATTATCTTTTACATCATCACCACTTTGAGATCAAGATAAATCAACATCTGTTCTTAGACTTACCCTTGTCCAAACATAACTCAAACTTTCCTAGAAAGGTTATCCTTTTTTGTTTGCTTTATATCACTTGTTTTAGTTACAAAATATGGACCACACTATATCTCAAGCACCTCATGGAGGGCCTTACACAAGGTCAAAGGCTAGGACACAACCCGATGAGTCATATATCAACAGATTCCCCACTTGGGAAACATAACGAGAAGATGATCCTTTCAAAAATACCAGTTCTACTTTATTGTTAAAAATCTTTGTGGGCCAGCTTTGTTCCAAAATTTCATAGAAGAGGAACTTGAAGATATAGAGAAAGATGCTTATTCCACACAATTATTTGATGCTATTATAGAGAGGAACCTCAAATGTTTCTTAGCCATGCTGATAAAGAAAAGAGCCAAGATCCCCGCTGAATTTAGTGTGTCAACCATATGACCCAAAAACCCTCTCATAGGTCAAAACACTACTCAGTCCTCTCAAATACTACCTATTGTTTCTCAAATCTTCCCACCATTGACAACACCCTCATTGGCACAGATGATACCCAATCAAACCAATTTGACAAACCAAGCAAGCACTTCTTTCACTCAAAGCATGATAGGCTCACAACTAAGTGCACCCATGGTCACTAGTATTACTCCACCTTCGGTCTCATGGCCTGGACAATCAAGCTCTCATGCTATGCCTTCCATCCCACCAAATACCAACTATTCTAAAACTATACCACTTATGTAGTCAATTCCTACTAGTCTTGGGATCAACACCTCATTCACGCAGGGATCCATCTCTATAGGTATGAATTAGAGTCAATGCCCACCCAAGGCTACACATTTTCCCATTCTAAAACCAATCCAAACCCAACAACAAAAACCACAGCTTCAGTTGCCTCAAATCCAACCCCAAAAACAACAACCCCAGCTTTAGTTTCCTCAAATCCAACCCCAACAACAACCCCAACTTCAGTTGCCTCAAATCCAACCCCAACAACAGAAACCCCAACTACAATTTACTCAAATCCAACCCTAACAACAGCAACCCCAGCTTCATTTTCCTCAAATCAAACCCCAACAACAGAAACCCCAGCTCCAGTTGCCACAATTCCAACCCCAACAACAACAACCCTAGCCTCAGCAGTAGCAATATCAACCCCAGCAGTATCAACCACAGTTTCAACAACAACAACATTCCCAATCCCAATAGAAAATGCATCAAAACCCACCATGGGCTACTCATGCCCCCCCATTTCAAAATCATGCATTTGGAAATCAATACCAAGTTCCCAAGATGAGATCTTATGTTCCTACTCAAGAGACACAGAGGCACAACCTCATACCTGCTACAACACAGAGGAACATCATCACACATCAACCTCAGTATCAAACAGACATATTGATGCAACAAATGCAAACCCTTCAAACCCAAATGATGGATATGCAAAATCAGAGGCAAAAAAAATCCTACACCATAGAGGATTTATACCCATACCCCTTTGACCACTCTCTTCACATGTATCCATTCCCAACTCACTTCTTGGTACCAAAATTTGACAAATATAGGGGCATTACCAATCCTATTGAACATATTTGAGAGTTTTTTGCTAGTTGCATCGAGGTCACACATGATGAGACATATTTAATGTGACTGTTCCCACAAAGATTAGCTAGACTAGCAATGGAATGGTTCTCACATCTACCTCATGAAATTCAGTCTTGGGGTGAATTGGCTAAAAAGTTTGTTACTCACTTCCATCATAACATCGAGCGCAAGGTCAGTATCAAGGACCTTTGTGATATCAAATAGAAGGATGGAGAGTCTTTTGTGAAATTCCTACAGAGATGGAGGAATACTTTAAACTGAATAATGTATGATGTGCCCAAACAAGACTTAATACTTATGTTCGTTAACAATTTGATTCTGGACATGTCATTCACAACAGAATTGCAGTTAGCTCCAAACTTCACACAACTCATCAAATGAGGAGTTCATTGTGAGAAGAACTTAGTCAAATGAGGAATCCT
Source organism: Thuja plicata (assembly GCA_018584345.1). Classification (NCBI taxonomy): domain Eukaryota; kingdom Viridiplantae; phylum Streptophyta; class Pinopsida; order Cupressales; family Cupressaceae; genus Thuja; species Thuja plicata. The sequence goes on from MU226788.1 coordinate 1,172,335, forward strand.
TGCAGATCCAACACAAATGAACACAAACAAAAATGCAATGGACAAAGCTAAGTGGTGGAACAAAAACAAAAATGTCACCAACAATGGTGTCATTAATGTGAAGAAAGTCAACTATGCACAACCCAAAGTGTCATTGCAAGGTGCACCTATGGTCAACCAACAACCCAAAGGGCCCACTCAACAAGCATACACTCAAAACCAACCTCCCCCTATCCAAGTAGCCTCTATGTCAAATAGTCAACAATAGACTCAACTCAAGCCACGGTTTTAATTCCAATAATGAGATTTCACACCATTAGGAGAGCCAATAGAATCAACTTTGCAAAAAATCATAAAATCTAACACTATCACTCTCCCAAAAATCAAGGAATTTGAACAAGGTTCAAACAAACCAAGGTGGTATAATGACAATGACTTCTATGAGTTTCATTGGGTGAAAGGACAAAAAACACCTAACTGTTACCGATTAAAACATGCTATCCAAGATCTGATTGATACAGGGGTCATCGATGTAACAAATACCCAAGCCAAAGGAACAATTGATCACACTATATTCAATGATAAATTTCATGATCACAACAAAGGGAACACCTCCGGGTCTGGTGGATCATCCAAATAGGTCATGTAATGCCCCATCAGGGAACCTAGGAGAACTTAACCCAAACACGACACTAAGTTCACGGAATAATTTTTTTTAAAAAATGTTTACAAACAATATTAATAACAATGCGGAAGCAACACAATGAAGTACATGATGTACATGAAATATAACTCATACATGATTAACATTCCTCGAGGGTTCCTTAACGTAGAATTACTTAAACAAATTTATCTACGATTACAATAATAAAGAACTGACATAAAGGTTACATAATCTGAAACCAATAACATACACCTCATAATAAAGATTACATATACAACTGATACCATAAGGTATACTACCTATTCAACATCCACTGCACAAATCGTAGGGTATGTAATAATACATAATAATCAATACAATGCATCCTCCAAGGATGATAACCAATATAAACATATGGTACAAATACACAACTCAAGTAACTGAGCAAGTCTCCAAAAGACTATAAAGATGAAGCTGCAACAAGGAACATCCAAACATGAAGAAGAATCCGTCAGAATCTCAATGGTAATAAGAATCACTACCACCTGACCATGTGGAACCAAAGGTCCACTCCCATCGTACTGAGGAGATAGTAACAGACCCATCACATAGGGTATAAAACAAGAACACAAAACAAGGTACACATGACCACATACTTCAATGCAAAGGAAGATCCTAGAAGCAATCTAAACCGCAACAAAGAATACTAAACAATACCAAAAGTAACTGACACAAGTAGGATAACCTAAGCTGTATATAGGGAAGTGTCATCACATAAGTCCAACCTTGAAGGTAACCCTAGTAGTACCTCTTGACCCTGGCCTCCAGGTGACACTATATGGCTCAGTGATCCTTTCACGTAGACAAGGATACCAACTCCCATCCTATCATGCGACAACACTCAAGGCATGGGTAGAGACTTAGACATCTTATTAGTTCATTTTAAACCCCTTTAATGTATCATATATTTTCACTTATTAAGTAACTTGCCAATGGGTTTACCTAGTAACTTCTTAGGGTCCTGAACCCCCATTGCAAGCCACTTCCCCAATATACACTTAGTTAACCTACCTAGGCTCAAGATCAACACATGAAGATATACATAATCACAAATGGCATCCTGCTCATTCAGGAGCACATAGGTTCTCGATAACCAAAAACACATCCACAGTATACTCATAAGACCATAAAGCACATCATAACAGAATTGGGTTGGGTATAGGAAAATTTGGACTATGACATCATCAAAAATACAACTGACATCATACTAACATCATACAGAAAGTACAATCCCAAAACCTTTGGTTTTAAGTCCTACAGTCATCTAGCCCAACAGATACCTGAAAGCATGATAACATAGGGAAAATGTCCAATTCATATAAACACGCACCCAAAGCACATCATAGTACAATAATTCATATTCAGAATGCATTTAAACTTAAATCACCAATTCATTTACTCATGTAAATACATCTAGGGATTAATTACCAATTTCACAATTATAATTATTAAAACATGAAAATTTCTAGGCGCACATAAATATAAACCACCAAATCAAAAATCCCTAATATCATTAAACACCATAGGACTTAATGATCAATAATGATCGATTAATCACAATGATAAAAAGATACTTATTCACCTATAGCATTAATCCTATTGCAAATCAATTCTATAATCTCCTCCTAGTTTAAACTTCTCATTAATCATAAGTCTGATTAAGATTAATTTTAAACCTAATACTACAAATCAACAATAAACTAATTTAAATATTAATATTTAAACTGATTCAAATATTCATAATAAACTAATTTAAATATTAATATTAAACTAAATGAAATATTAATACTAAACTAATTTAAAAATTATAAATAAACTATTTTAAACATTAATAATAAATTAATTTACATTTAAGCTAAACTAATAATAATAAATTAAACTATTTAATAAAACAAATTCATCTTAACAATTAATAGTTTAAATTAAAACTAATAAATAAATAAAAAAAATGAATTTAAAACTAACAATAAAACAACACAACAAATAAAATTACGTTAACTTTTTAAATTATAAAAAAAAAAACCCATAACATTGGGGGGGGGGTCCCTGTGGCCCCCACCCCCGATACCTATCCACACGGCTCCCCTTTCAATAGGGTTGAGCTCAGCCGACGGCCGGCTTCCGTGCTGGCAGTCATTGACTGTCGCGCCGACATTCTCGGCTGTCGGGTCAGCACGGTCTCCTGCGCACAGGGAGGGGGAGTTGGTGGCCCCGCCTCCTTTGCCATAAATAATAACTTTTTTTTTTAATTTAATTTTTTTTTAATTTGAATTTTTGCTAAATGCAAACTGCCGATTGTATATATATTTTTTAACCATTTTAATATATATATTTTTTGTATTTCTGAAAACAGAAATTACTCTTACAAAAGGATTTTTTGTCTTTTCTAATTTACATTTCATTGGTGTAAATTTATTTTTTTAACTCTGTATTTTTTTTTACAGAGAGGTTAAACCTTTCAACATTTAATCTTTTCCCAAAACAAATTGATTTCTAAGGGGAATTATTTTTCCTCCTTCTATAGTACTAACTATAGACAATTTAATTTATCGATTTCTAGGAGTTCTAGGAGGAATTTTCCAACGAAATTTTGACAGCACTTCCGTACCATGTTAATATATATTTTCTTTTAAAAATAAGAGATCTAGGTTTTCATAAGCACCTATTTCAACAACAATTTCAAACTAGAAACCCTAATACCCTTTTACATTTAATGCTATAAAATGAAACCCTTTGTGCCCACAAACACAAATCTGACATGCAAGCTTGAGTAAAATATGAAATTCATCTAAAACATTACTTTCCAATTGAAAAATTCAAACACACATAATAATCAAGCAAGGAATGACCAAACATTCTTATTTTTTCAGATGCATAGAAGACAAGGATCCGAAAACTAGAATTGACATGGACAAGACCCTACCTCAATATCTGTTGAAGAACACACAATTCACAATCGAAGCAAGGAGAATTCTAAAAATTATGCTCCAAAACCAAGCACACACCAAAGCTTCCAAAAATGCTCCCAAAAACCTGTTATGTTCAAATGAGAGAAGAATCCCCCTAATGAGGATCCATTTCCCCTAATAAAGCAAACCCTAATGCCAACACATTCAGTTAACTGCTAAAAGGACTCCTCTCCAAAATTGAAAGAAAATAACAATTAATTAATTAAAATATCTAATTACTTGCACAACTCAACTTTGACTCCTAAATTCAAGTTGAGATCTCTTGAGTTTGAAAATACTTTT
>MU226788.1:1176317-1186474 GCA_018584345.1 Thuja plicata
TTTGACTCCTAAATTCAAGTTGAGATCTCTTGAGTTTGAAAATACTTTTTCAACCAAATCTTGCACATGTAATTAATAAAATATTAATTTAAATAACTTAAATATTTACATCACAATAATCCATGCAGCTAAATATTTAATTATTTAATCAAGCATAAAAGCATATTCACTCTAATATTCAATTAAATATTAATATTTAATAATTGTACTTTAATTAAACTTTCAATTAAACATAGATATTTAATTTAATTTTCAATTAATTAAATGCCCTATATTTAATAATTAACTACAATAATATTCAATTAAATAAATAACATGATATAACACCCACATAATCACGTCAAGCACCTAAAACCAAAAACAAGAAAAATCAAACATGATCAAGGAAAGGGATACATGAATTCCTATCAACTATATGAATTCGGTCAGGGTAGTCAAAATAGATACTTGTCCACTAAATAGGACAATTAAGTTTAGGATAGGATTTGGACCTGGAAAATATCTCCCCTCTCTTACCATTGAGATTAATGTGATAGGACATGCTCACTCCTGCCAATTTAGGGAAGACGTAGCCCGGTACCTGCAAACCTGTCATCACAAAAATGAACATAAATGCATATATCATATGGAAAACAATGGTTGAGACTAGGTTATCATGTGGATCTAGCCGAAGCAAGTAACTATGACTCTGTCCCATACCATACCAAGCACATCAAATAGCAATGAAAACATACAATGATCCATGTGCATATAAATCTAAGGTCAGGATTGTCAAAAATCATAACCAAAATGAAATCCTAACATATACATAAGCATCATTAAATAACCTTAAATCACATATACAAAAGATACAACATGATAATAATGGATCAATAACATACTGAAAAGTAACGCATGAATATCCTTAAAATCACCTGAAAAAGCTAACACATACATACTATGGTCTAAAAGAGATCAGAAACTGACACAAGTAGACAAAAAAAGGGGTAGGTATTACAGGTCAACTATTCATATGCCAACAGTGATAACGTTATCAATTGCCTCAATCCTTCAGATAGTCATGTGGCTACGATCACTATCAAAGACCAAGGAAACAAATGTGTTGTAACCACGTGTCATACCAGAGTTTTATTATAGGGATTACCATCCTCATCTACTATATTTGCCAATCTTGATGCAACCTTAAATCCATAGCCAATCCTAGTGGATCAACTAAAGTGCACACCTGCCCAAATCTCCATGTTTGACCTATTGCGCATATCTCCGCAACATAAACTAGCACTTGACCAAGCACTTTAGAATGCAGCTGTCTCAAGGAAAATAACACCCGAGAGCTTCCAAATGATGGTTAACCACATAACTGCTAACAAACATGCAACATTCACAGATCATGATGTACCACCGCATAAAACCCTGCATAATGATCCTTTGCATTTTGTTGTCTAGGTCCACAAAAGTGCTATCCATTGAGTCCTTGTTGATGGTGGGGCTGGATTAAACATATGTAATCTAAAGTTAATCAAGAAACTAGGCTATTCAGAAGCCAGCATTGATGTTACAAGGAGGATAAATATCAGAGCTTACAACAAGGAGGAAAGATCCTTTAAAGGTATTATCAATCTGCCTGTCCGGATTGGTCCCGTTGTCAAGAACACTCCCTTCCAAATCCTAGACCTTGAGCTCAGATACAACATGTTACTAGGGAGACCCTAGATACATGAAATGTAAGCCATACCTTTGACATACCATCAATGCATTAATTTCCCACACCAGGGAGAAGAAATCATTATAGAGGGAGATCCCAATCCTTTCCAATATTGTAATGTGGTCCAAATCAACATTGATAACCAGGTACCCTCAAACCAAGACACAAGCATCCCATCCTCTTTAGATTCCAATCCTAATGTTGTCACATGGAAAGCAAGAAAGATATCCATTACTGACATGGGTTTTGGTGAATACAGCTATGAGGAAGCTTTCACCATCATGAACATGCCTTAGAGACCACAAACATATGGCATGCCACCAACAGTTCTTGTAACATAAATGCTAGAACCTGTCCTATTCAGATGTCCACCCACAACTTTTTTCAGATGGGGAGACATTGCAGAAGAAAACCTGTTTGAACAAAACATCAATACATGGTTGTACCAGGATCTGCAAGAGACACTTCAACAACCCTTACCTATGTCAAACTATAGACATGGTTATACTATGCTACAAAGATTCAAGTACAATGGTACAACTGGTCTAGGAGCAAGAAAACAAGGATTAATGGAACTTTCTCTCCCACCAACCTAGAGAAACAAGAGAGGGTTAGGCTATGGGAAATAATGAACCAGCCCTATAATCCAAGACATCCAAGTTGATCAGGAACAAATAGCAGAGCTGCACAAGGGGCAAAACCCAGAACATGTCTTGATAAGAAGCATACTACAATAGTTGTTGCCCACCGAAGTGGGGACCTCTCAAAACTAAATAAACCTCCATATAGCCATCGACGATAACAAAGGGAGTGAGACATCTGACGAAAATTCTATTGAAATTGACTCTCACGAGTATGAGTGGAGATTCCTTCATGAATCTGAACTGTCAATCCCAGATTATTCACCTTGGTCAGCCACCACCATGAACCTTGATGACTTGTTTGACCAACTATCCATCACCGACCAATCTTGCATTGAAAAACATGTCATTTACCCTACCTTAGGTGGTGCATCCACGTCAGAGTCTAGGTTTTTCAGAACCATATCCATAGTACCTTTTAAGGAAGTAGAGTCAACCCACCATGAAAGTATCTATCTTGTGCACCCATAGCTAATAGAGTGGGATCAACAAGGACCGCCTGATTTGGATGTCTTTGAGAATGATGAGGCTATCGTTGATTTCATGGGACTTTGAGAAGGAATGCCATAAAGAGATCATAAAGTAGGCTTCTCCTTTGACCTTGACAGATCAAAATATTTTTGGGAGGAAGCCCCTCTTTCCAGTTGACAAAACAAATTGAAAAAAAAACAAAAGAATCATCAGTAAGTGAAAATTGAAAGGCGCTTACTGAAACAAAAAATGGTAAAAAGATAAAAAATAATGTATCTTCTAGTGAAAACCTCACTAAGGTGCTAGAAGATGGAAAGAAGGAACTCCTCCCCTTAATAGAGGAAAATTCAATGTTATTAGTAGAAGACACAAAGGAAGTCAACTTGGGAGATGACAAGAACCCAAAGAACATGTACTTGGAAAAATCACTCACCCCGGAGGAGAGAGAATAGTTCATCAGTTTCTTCAAGGAAAGGATGATCAAATTTACATGGGCCTACTCAGATATGCTAGGATTAGATCTAGAACTTGTGCTACATCATCTCTTATTGCTACCTAACACCAAACCAGTCAAACAAAAGCTTAGAAAGATACATCCCCATGTTGCATTATTAGTAAAAGCATAATTGAAAAAGCTCCTGATGCTAACTTCACAAGACCAATTCCATACACATACTGGATATCTAAACTGGTACCAGTTGCAAAGCATCGTGGTCAAATACAAATTTTCATAGACTTCAGAGATCTCAACATAGCTTGTTCCAAGGATGATTTTCCTTTGCCAAATATTGATATGATAGTAGACCTAACTGCTGGCCATCAAATGCTCTCACTCATGGATGGCTTTTTCAGGGTATAATCAGATAAGGATCACATAGGAGGACCAACATAAAACAACTTTCACATGTCCTTGGGGCACCTACTATTGGAACATCATGTCGTTTGGCCTAAAAAATGCTGGAACCACATATCAAAGGGCCATGACGACTATCTTCCATGATATCATTCACAAGACAATGGAAGACTATGTTGATGACATACTAGCCAAGTCAATGCTTTGCAAGGATCATCTACAAGTATTGGGACCAATCTTTGACATAATTTAGGAATACAAAGTCCATTTAAACCCAAATAAATGTGCATTCAAGGTCACATCAGGGAAGTTACTAGGATTCATCATGTCACATAGAGGCATTGAAGTAGACCCCAAAAAAGTGAAAGCAATATTAGACATGCCTCCACCAACCAACCTAAGGCAACTCAGGGGGTTACAAGGAAGGCTCCAATCAATCAGGTGCTTCATAGCTCAACTAGCAGACAAGTTCCACCCATTCCAACATCTACTGCACAAAGACATCAAATTCATATGCATAGAGCAATGCAAACAAGTGTTCAAAATATTCAAGGATTATCAGCTCAAATCTCCTATATTGGTGCCACCAGTCCAAGGTAGATGATTTCTTCTGTATATCCCAGTAACATAATCTATATTAGGCATCCTTTTGGCACAACATGATGACACAATTAAGGAGAGAGCCATCTACTATCTTAGTAGAACATTGGTAAGATATGAGCTCAGCTATACTCCAATTCAAAAAATCATGCCTCACAGTTGTTTTTGCTTCCCAAAAGCTGAGGCATTACATGTTGAGTCCCCAAACAAAGTTGATAGCACATATTTATCCTTTAAAATATCTCCTAAGAAAAGCAACACTCACAGGATGACTAGAAAAATGGGTAATGATCTTAAGCAAGTTTGACATTGAATATGTAGAATGAAAAGCCATCAAAGGGCAAGTGATTGTGGATCAACTAGCAGAGGCACCTATTTAGGGCCATCAACCTATCATTTTTGACTTTCCTGGTGAATCTATTATGACTTTACAACCCACAATTGAGGTATGGAAATTATATTTTGATGTATCATGCACGAACCATGGTGTGGGGGCAGGAATAGTGCTTATCACTCTAGATAATGATATAATCCAAAAATCTTTTAGACTCAAATTCCCCTACACAAACAACATAGAAAAGTATGAAGCACTAGTCATCGGATTAAAGAAAGCAATTCAATGGAGAATCAAGAACCTTAAAGTCTACGGAGATTCATAGTTGGTCATTAGCCAAGTCAACAATGATAATATGACAAAAGATGAAAAGATAATACCATATAGAGAACAAATGGAAAGTTTGCGCACTAAGTTCCAATATATATTATTTGAGAAAATACCATGAGCACAAAACAAAGCTAAAGACACGATGGCTACCATAGCATCACTGATCGACATGCCAGGCAACAAAACATGATTCCAGTTTCTAGTAGAGCAACTCCTGGTACCATCACATCAAGCATCTATCATAGAATCAACATGCGTCCTTGTTGGTCCTGAAACCCCATGGTACAAAGATGTATATGATTGCCTCCAAACTAGTGTCTTACCTCCCAACTTGTCTAGAAACCAGAAAAAGTCCCTCATCCATCAAGCCTCTAGGTATACCATCCTCTCACCTACTCTATATCAACAAAGTCTAGATGGAATGTTAATACAATGTCTCACTTCCATGAAATCCTAGAGAGCTATGTACGAGGTACATGAAGGAATTTGTGAAACCCATGGAGGTGGCAACAACTTAGTTAAGAAGATCATCCGAATGGGATACTACTGGCCTACACTAGAGACAGATGCAAACAAATATGTACAAAGGTGTAGGCAATGTCAGATTCATGAAGACCTCATCCACGCACCAGTCCAAGAACTAAATCCTATCACATCACCATTGCCATTTTCTATGTGGGGATTTGACCTAGTGGGAAAGATTACACCTTCTTCAGCAAATGGACACAAATACATCATAGCCACCATAGATTACTTCACTAAGTGGGTGGAAGCAATTACCCTCACTTACATAACTAGAAATCATATATCCATGTTCATACTTAACCACATCATCTGTCGATACAGGATTCCTCAAACCATCCTGATAGATCATGGTACACCTTTTGAAAACAAAGATGTCGAAGAGATATGTGAATAGTTACAAATAAAACAAGGGTTCTCTTCCTTCTATGATCCTCAAGGGAATGGCCAGGATGAAGTGATAAATAAAACAATTCTAAAAATCTTGAAGAAAATAGTGAATGAATTAGGGCGAGACTGGCATTTACAACTTAGTCCTGCATTATGGGCATACCGAACTAGCGTGAGAACCCCTAAAGGAGATACTTATTTCTCCCTAGTCTTTGGATCAGAGGTGGTCCTACCCCTCAAAGTGGAAATCCCATCCTTGAGGATATCTTTAAAGAACCTAATTTCAGATGAAGACTACAGAGTAGCAAGGCTCAGTGAACTAGAGTTACTAGATGAAAGAAGACAACATGCATTCAATCACTTACAAGGCTATCAGAATCACCTTAGAAGGAAATATCACAAGAAGGTGAGGCACACCAACTGGTGACACTAGAGGGAGATCAAATCCTTGGATACATCAAAAACATGAACCTCAAGAGGTTCTACACTTGAGGTCTCTATGGTTAAGGCACCTATCTACATATCCAAAAAATACAAAAAAATAAAAAAACCAAAGTAAAAAAAAAGCAAGAAAAGTAAAGAGAAAAAAAATCACTCTCTCAGTGAAAACCTAGAAAATAGGAACTATTGAGTAGGTACCTTGGTGAAAACCTGACAAACAGGCACCAAGTGTTCAAATCTAGCTTCACCATCAATGAACTCCAAGATCAAAAGCTTGAGCACGCTTCAGATGCAAGACTGACTACCCAAGCTGTATCAAGAATCACAATCCCCTCCGAGCACCAAGCACTTATCCATGGTTAAATAATGGTCCACCAGACTAGGGGGAAATTCTAAATGTCCTAAAAAATCCAAAAAATTGGAAAAATCATCAAAAACCCTAAAAAGATCAAAAATCCTGAGAAAAAATCTTCATAAAAAATAATAAAAAAAATTGCAAAATCCCAAGCAATAAAACCAACTCGATTATCAAGAGAGAAAAGGGTGATCAAGCCCACTCAATAAATGTCACAATAATGAGCTTTGTGAATCAGCATTGGGCCCATGTGATACAACTTTATCAACCTATCAAATCTATCAACAAGCAATTGGCGACCAAGTCAATCTATCAAATGTCACAATCATGAGCTTTGCGAATCAGTATTGGGCACATCTAACATAGCTTGATCAGCTGCCAAAATGATCACAATCAATCAATCAATCAATCATATCAATCATCTTAGACAGTGATGGAAACACTCAAAACTAGATAGGTCAGTCTTATATGAGTCATCTATTACCGAAAGCAGACACACTCAAGCAATCAAGCCAATCAAGCCTATCAAAAGAGTCAAGCCAATCAAGAGAATCCAACAGAGTCAAGGACCCATCCAAAAATGTTGACTAGGTCAGTTAGTTAGTCAAATGTTAGTCTATATTTCATGGTTATGTTCTTACGCTACTCCAGGATCCACCATGTGAGGAGAGTAGCTATGATAGATCATGACTTATTTTCTTTGATTATTGTCTGTTGAATGTTCACTTTGATTTTAGGGCCATGATGATTTAGGATGAATGAGGTAGGCATTGTCACTTATCTGGTAGCTGCACAGTTCTGCGATCTGAGCTTAATCCTGGGAAAGAATTGGACATTCCTTCTCTTTTATTTTCTTGTTTACTTTATAGAATCAAGAGCTCACAATGCTATCAAGATGGACTTTGGATGCGTAAGAGTTCTATCTTTTTTGCTTTGGTCTTTTATTTATGGAATCAAGAGCTCGCGGTGTTATCCAGATGGACTCATGGTGCATAGGAGTTTTATCTTGGTTTCCTTTTTTCAATTAATTCAAAGGAAAAAATGGTATCTAGATGGTTAATATCTGGGTGCTTTTGGCTCTCTTTCTTTTCAAATAGGGAACATAGCTAAACCCAGATGGTCAATATTTGGGTGCACTAAGTTCTCTTTTCTATTCAATCTCTCTACTCCTTCTACTTATCAAGAGGTTGTGGCGGTATCCAGATGGTATGTGTTCTGGATGCATTAGACACTCTTCAAAATTTCAAAAAATACAAAAAGATGCAATGATGACAAATATTGGAAACAAGGGTAGCAACTTGGGACACTCAACATTTCTATCAATTCATATCTATCAAAAAAAGCAAAATTCTTTTCTATCGTTCCATATCTATTAGATCAATCCCATAGAACATCTATCCAAACTAACTTCCTTCTAATTAACACATGCATTACTCAGATATTCTATGCATAATAGATCACATCCATTCCATTTAAGTGCATAAAAAAAAAAAGAAAAAAAAAACATAGTAGTTGCATACATGGTAAATCATAAAAACACATGCATCCATTAGAAACTCATATAAGCATGCATTTAATTTTCCACCATCCTGCATAAACATGTCAGTATCATAGGAAAATTAAATCATCCATCTATGATTTTGCATAATAGAATCATATTGCATATACATTTTCATCACCTAAACCAAATCATGTAGAATCATACATACAATAAGTAAACCACTACACATCATATCAAATCACTAGTTGCATCTCATATAAATCAAAATATCTGAGTACAATGAACAATCATAAGTCTGAACAAAGGAAGGTAATCAACATATATATCAATAAATATTAGTGTGTCAAGATACAAAAATGGATAAGCCTCAGAGTATATAAAATAAACATCACTACAAGAAGGTACATGTACAAAAGTGGAAAGGTACAAAATCAGCAGGTGCTACCCCCACCCTCACCTCTAGGTAGACGAGGGGGTGGCATATCAACAGTAAGTCTCTATGAGGAACTGGGAGTACCAACACCACTAATCTGTGACCTTTGTGATCTATGAGCCCTACTAGATCTCTGAGAGGCTATATAATTGGGAACTCTCTGCTCCGTAGGAACTGCACCCTCATAGTGGTGCCTCTAGTACTCAATCTCTCTCTGAGCATCATGCCTAGATCTATAGTATTGGTCTAGAACATCTCAATGATAAGAATGTTGTACAATTTCTATAAAATATTGGACCTTGGCTCAACCTTGTTTCTCTCTATCCTCCATTGCAGCTATCCTGGCCTCAACAACTATCACTCTAGCCTCTAAAGAAGTGACACATGCATCAGAGGAGGCAAGTCTGGCCTATAAATTAGAAATTTGCTATGTAAGTCTCTCTAGATCAGAAGGATCTATGTCCATCCCTCCCATGGCCACATCCATGTCACCCTCCTCTGCTCTATCACCCAATCCCTCATCTCCCCTCCCCCTCGCCACCCAAGAATCATCCTGATGCAAAGGCTAGTGGTCTACAACAATATTATCTTCCACTAGACTCCACATATTAATGTTTTCACTCTTTTAACCCTTCCACTCATGCATCAATGCATTTTGAACATATGGTGTTGTGACTATCCCAATCTTCCAACATTTCACTTCCCTCCAATAACCTATCAACTTGGATCACTCTTAATGGATCCACTACTCCTTGACACAAGAGGAATCAATTACATGTCCCCCTTACAAACATTAATGTCTCCTCCAAAAAACCTACTATGCATCTTCACACAATACCTAATCCCTTCACAAAACTTCCCAAGACATTCATGAAGGAAATCCATCACAAACAACCATGTTGCTGTCCCTTACATAGACCCGAAAATAGTCATTCATAACTTTTGATTCCGATCATATTTCCTCAATTTCTCCAGTGAGAGTCAGCATAATTGGCTTCTCCTAAACATATCCAAATATTAGCCACACCCAACGGTTAATCAGGGAGATATGCCCCTCGCACTGGACTGCATTTTTCCTGAGATAATCATTCATCCACCTTATGCAAACTACCACTGTTTTTGTGGTTCTTCAATCAACCTCCTTAACTCCCTACATATAATACAAATATATGTTACATTGTTTGTCTCTCCCACCAATTATAGTGACCACAGAGGGTGGGAGAGTTAGAGTTAAAACATAATGAAGAACTTCAAATCTGTAAACTGTCTGCAACCTAGGAACAACAAATACAATAACAGAGAATATCTTTATTTTATTGAATGAAAACCTTTCTACACTTGCTTGGTCGACTTTCCCTGACACTCCCTTCCTAAAACCTGACAAAACTCTCTCCTAAATAGCCAGACAAGGCTAATAACCTCCTGCCCAACCGTAACAGTCAGTTATATGACTATTATTAGTTAGTTACAACTTGAAATCTGTTTAAGATTTGTTGTCTAGTTGACACTTAAAGTGCCAACTTCAACAACTTACAATCATTAATCATTCTCCAACATTACATTAATCTTTCTGAAGGTTTT
>MU226788.1:1190014-1205277 GCA_018584345.1 Thuja plicata
AAAACGAATCAAATACAAAATGGATCATAGATCCAATTATATTCTCTTTTGATCTTTCAAGATCACTTTGATCTTCATGAGTCTTCATGACTCTCCTCTCATGCCTTTGCTAGGGTGTCCTACACCACATCCTCACTCTCTAAACTCTCCCTAGTACTACTACCTATACTTCCACTACTAGTAGATGAGCTTGTACCTTCACTCTAAGAATCCAAGGCCTCAACATCTATATCCCCTATCTCAATATCTACATCCTCTACAACCACCCTATCCTCTACCCTCAGATCCAACGCAGCACTAGTATGCTGACATACTATCCACACTAATTGGGGTGCCTCCTCCTCCATCACCTCCTCATCCTCCAATACAACACTCAACCCAACTCTCTAAGTACTGGTCTGACCACCACTCTGCCCACCCCTCATCCAAACTCCACCACCAGCACCCCTAGGACTAGGATCATCTCCCCCATCATCTCTCCTCCCCCATCCTCCATCTCTACCTCTATCCTATCCTCCATCTCGACCACCAACCCTACCTCCATCTCAGCCTCCAACCCTACCTCTATCAAGGACACCATCCCTCCCTCCATCTCATCCTCCCCTGCCTTATCGTACTTGATGGCACCTCCTCATGAGAGTCCTAGAAACTGGCCGTGAGACATCTGTAAGTGAAATTGACTGAGTCTATGCCCAATGAGAATCATACTAAGGAGTATTTCCTACAAAATATCAAATTCAAATATCAATACCACATTAGATAAGAAAAAAGTACCGTAAGCCAATAGACTAAAATGTGCAACAAGGAATTGAACACAAATGCATAAAAATACGTGCATCTATAGTAGATTTCCATATCCATGCCACAGAAAGTAGGCCTACAAACTCAGTCTACACAACATCTAATGAAATGACACCACCCCAGACAATAGCGTCCCTCGACCTCTGAGAAAAATATAGGCATATGTATCGGACACGTCCTGCTACTCCTCGAACTATTGTAAAACCCTGTTAGTGTTGTGAAAATCAATCATATGAACATGGTGAGTCACACGACCAATCAAGAATCTCCTCCGATGGAAAAAGGAAGATGGATATCCTCTCCATCCCACATAGGGCACTCTCTATAGGGTCTCCAAATGAAATAGGGCATCATGTCTAACTGCTGACGCCAATACAAAAGATGACCCATGTGGGTCTATAGGATAGCTCCATCATACAAGAAAACATATGGGTTGTCTATCGGCAGATCACGTGTACTGACAGGATAGAAAACAACAACGTGCTACCATGCCCATATCTGAAGGAGGGTAGCACCACAGCTGAGAAACATACCATTAAGGTAAGCCTCATAAAAAATATGGAAGTGCATATGTGCTAACATGCATGGCCCCCATGCATAAAGAGTATGATCATGGACCATACTCTACAACACAAAACCAAAACCGACAGAGAATCCACACTGCCAATGATCAGGGCATAAGATTCCACAAATCAAACTACCTAGTAAGGTGGACAACCTATCGAGGCCCACACCAAATCGGGACCATGGAATATCATATGCACTAGATAACCCAAGCTAATCTTGAGGCAATCCAGACAGCTCAATCAAAGCAACAATACCAAGTCAGGTAGCATACTCCATAAGTGCACCCTGGATTGGAAGCTAAAGGATGTGGTACACATCCTCAAAAGTAATAGTACACTCTCTAGTGGGTAACCAGAAAGTGCATGTCTTGGAATGCCATCGCTCTACAAGAGCCGAGTTCAGACCCCTATTGGTCATGATCTTTGGCATGTAACAGATCCAATATAAACCTAAGGCCCTAAGAAATGACCTCTCATCCTCCGATAGCTGGAACCTGTAAACAAGACCCGCTGGTCTAGACTCCTTAAAGCACAGAATCCTCCTAGTGAACTGCACACAACAAAAAAATTTAGAAATATATTAGTATCAGTCATAAAGGGAAGTGACAGACACTAGAATAAGCAGATATGAGACACAAAAATTAGGAATACAGTTACAAAAAAGCAATTGTGGCAATAAAACCTACATATGCGATACTGTTATGCGATTGCAAAAACCAACAGTCAATTGCAAAAAATAAAAATAAATTGCGGCATGCAAACAAGGCAAGTGTGAAACTCTTATCAATTGCGACATTCAAATTGAAATTATGGAAAAATCGCAGATGATTGCGGCACCTTATGCAAAAAATCAGAAAACAAAAAATTTTAAAAGTGAGAAATAAATGCATTAATGACACACAAAGAGATAAAACTCACCGGACGTCCTGCGCCAGCTAGTCTCTGATATGTTCAGACTCGGTCGAATATGTTTGTGACTCCAGGAAGGCTCGCCATCACACGAAAATAGGAGAAAAAAGAAAATAAAACTGAGAACAAACTCACCAAGAAATCAAAAGCTCCAAGAAGGCAATGTGACAAATGAATGGCTCTCTTGGCTACTTATAGGGATTTAAAAAAACCCTAATTTCACTAGGAAGTTAGATTTTTCTTCCCAGTCCCCGGAAACTTCAATAGTCAATATCAGAGGCAATATAAAGCATTTTTCAAATCAAGCTACCTAGATTCAGAAATTGTAGTTTCAACAAATTAATACTCATGTCATGACTTTTTGCTCAAATTTGTTGGGGGGGCATAAATACACCTTCTATCACTGGGGCAAGCTGGGGAAAGATCAAAATCAAAGAATCTTTGACACACTGTGACAAGTCACATCACACCAAAAAGGGGCAAATGTAGACACCCAAAAATGGACAGGCTGCGACTTTACATTAAAAACACTAATTTTCATCTATTAATTAATGGTTTTTTTAATCATTAATTAATCATCTATTTTCCTCTAAATTCATCTCCCAAATCATCTAATCAAATTCCAAAAATTAATTAAATAATTAATTTTATTTAATTAATTAACCTTAATTGATTAATTACAATTAATTAATTAATTAAATTGAATTTCCTATAGTTTAAATTGAAATATTCAAACTTACTAATTAAATTCTTCCAATTAAATTAATTTCAATTAAATTAATTTAATTTCATCAAATAAAGAAATTCTAAATAAAAAAGAATTCAATTATCTCACATGTTGAAAACATTAAATAAATAAATGAATTAAATATTCATTTATCTTCAAAGAGATAACTCCAATCAGATCACATGGGTTACTTCACCCATCTCTCCAGTTCACATAGGTAACTCCACCCACCTCTTCAGTTCTAAAAGGTAACTCACAATTAGCTCTTCAGTCAACCAAACTCTATCTCCTCTTTACCAACTAAAGAGGTGGAGTTTACTGATGGCTTCTCCAGTTCCCTTTGATCTCAACCATCCATCTCCCTATCACTGGGATTGATCTCAACCATTCATATCATCCCCAATTCCTATATAATAAACCCTTCATAACCATTTCAAGGATCCAGGATTTCAAGCTTTTGTGCACCATTACTATGTCAGATTGGTTCTAGCATTCAAGCCATCTTGCGATCACACACACATTTTCAAGTATCAAATTCTCGACACTTCTCAAGTCATAGACACTGCCCACACCAATACTAAGCATCAAAAATAGTGTTTCAGAAGGAGTAGAGAGAGAAAATAGAAGCTTCAAGCACTTTGGGGTTTGCATTCATTTTCTTTCCTTTCTTTTCTTGTACATTTTATTGATTTTGTTTCAAGTTATTCGTTATTAGTAGTTTTTGTGTATTTGATTTCTATCATTGTAAACCATTGCTACTAACCCCCGCCTTTGGAAAGCGTGGGAACCATGAATCATGATTGAGGAGGCGTACACTTACATATAGGAAATATAGATTCACAACCAGCATTTCAAAACCGCCATCTGGTACATTGACATCATCGTTTGAAAGTAACTGTTGTACAATTCTAGTTTTGTCAAATCATGACAATCTGCACAAATTGATTTGAGAATCCTCTTATGAAATATAGTAGATTAACTACTGGATCCTAGAAAATTTCCAAGTTGGTAGACCCTCATACATAGAATGTAGGGAAATAACTAACTTATTATGACCATCAAATGGCATCAAGAAATTAAAATGCAAAGTTGGCCTCCTGGGTGACTGGTTACTCAACACACAGAAAACTGAATAAATGCCACTTGGATTTGACTTGTTTAAACCATCAAATGAATGCCTTATGGTCTGAAATTATAGATATAGGTTCACTTTCACATGGAGAAAAAAAATCTTCAATTATTTTGTTCTGATCATCAACTAGTCAATTAGTATGAATCCCCAAAGTCATCCCTTTACCAACTTTTGATTTCAAAACATAGTGAAACTGAATAAATCAGGTTTGGAATTGGCTGAGAAAACTAAGCAGATGGATTGGGACAAGCCTAAAAATATTTATGGGATAACCTTTTCATGATTAAAATATAGGGGAGCATTAAATTATCCATGACACTCAACCAGGTAAAAAATGCAAGACCTCAAAGTAGGTCATTTGGAGTTTTGCACTTTCACATTTTGGGAAACTTAATTAATTGCAAACATAATGGATTGTGAAAACCTATCAGATAAAATCAAAAGAATCTTCAACTGAAAACATAGCTTCTCTCTCATTCCTACAAAACCTCAGACCCATCCTTACATCATGAAACTCTATCAGGTCAAAGATGCAAGCATGCAAAGTAGGCCATTTGCTATAATCAGGCAATATGCAAAATGCAAATTTAAGTGAACACCTTTAAACAACCGTCTTTGAAACTCATCAAATATGAATTTTGAAAGCTGTGAATCATTTCATATACCCCATGATAGTTTTTTAACATGTTCCCCAATCGGTATTTCATATGAATCATCAAATCATATTTCACTTGCACTTCAAGCAGGCTTCTTCAAATAGTTTTCAGGGGTACTCATCTTGCCTTAGAGAAAATTTTGAATTGGTCACTCCAAATTTGTGCCAAATTTGAGAGTACCAATAGTGTCTCTATCTAGGGATGCATGCCCCTTGTAGGCACATAGAGAATTTAGAATCCCTTGGTGAAGCAGACCACTCAAAAATCAAACTTCTTTTCAACCTTCCAAAAACCGTGTTCCTTATTGAAAACATAAAACACCTAACACACAAATGAAAGCAAAGCACCTTTAAAACATGTACAATATTTACAAATGGCCAACAATCACCAAACTGAACTTACCACATACCCCTATCAAAAACTTGATTCTCATTTCTAGGGATTAGAGGTAAGCTAAAATTACCACTGTCATTTGCTTGATCAATCATGCTGCAACTTCTTATTAGTATATCATAGTAAAAACCATCAGCATAATCATCATCCTTGAATACTTGGAAATCAAAACAATACTACAAATGCTAATTACTTTGTGACATAAAAACATCACACCCTTGACCATCACTGACAAGATGAAAAAGAAAACATTCTAGCTCCTCTTCATGGCTAGAAACAAAATCATCATGAACACTAGTTTTCACCAAAACATAAGCTTAATTTAAAATAGTGCTTTGCAAACTAGGATTAAACTCTTCTAAACAAAAATCTGATTGCATAAGACCAGATGTAGCTTGCTGATCATGATCTCCATAAGCATCCTCTAAATCTGAAAATAGATCATCAAATAACAATTCATTTGCCATTGGAAAATTTGAAAACACACATGTAGATCTCTCACTCTCCTTAAGGGAGTAATCAGTATTCTGATTTATATAAGAATCATCCATATCAAACTCATCAAAATCTAAATCTACACCCCCGCATGAGTCATCATATTCATCATACTTGACAGAATCCAGTTTCTCAAATTCATATGCATTCCCATCTTGCATATTATTTGCCTCAGAAGTAGGAATACGAAAATAAGCATAAGTTTCACACCTTGCACCCATTAGCATGTTTTCATTATCAAAGCATTTATCAATTGGGCATTGCAAAGTAGGGTCTACATTTGATGCATACCTCTGAAAATCAGCAGCTAGTAGTTCAGAAAATTTTTCACTACTTAGTGGGAATTGAACTTCATTTTCATTGTCTTCACTCTAATTCTTATTTATGATAATTCCTTTGCAATTGGGAAAACAGATTGAAGTTTCTTGTTTCATTCCTTTTGGTGCAAAGGAATCATGCCAACCACTCTCATCCGCATAATAACCATTCTCCTAATGATCACAAGACTCTTCCCTAAACTAGGAACAAAGGTTTGTCCTGCCCTGCTGATAATAAAAAAAATATTTGAATCCAATGGAAACATCCACAACCATATTTTCATTCACAACATCTTTCCATTCACTTACTTCACTATCAGCATCATAATCAACATTGTCATCATAACTAGAGTCAGCATCATCAGTACTTTTAGATTCACATTCTTCAAACTCATCTATCTATTTTTTAATAAGTTGAATGCCTTCTTCTTTACATGATGCAGACCAATTTTTAGATTTAGGCATACAAAGCTCTAAAAAAAATGAAGATATGCAGACTCTTGAAGCTCAATCCCTTCTGACAACTTATCATGTGCATTGGAAATTTTTTCATAAAGTACATGTATGGATTCTTCTTTTCTTTCTCCTACAAAATGGCTTCATCTTGGATTCTTTTATTAAATAGTGCAATATCCTTTTGAATATTTTCAATATCTATCAGATAAGTTTCAGATCTAGGCAACATATTTCAATCTATTAAATCTGGAATCTCCATTGCACTACTTATTAACATCACATTTTCTCATTCATAAAGACTTCTATCCCACTTATGCAATCATTTATTAACAACATACTTCTGATTACGATGACAGAGATTGTAAACAAGAAGTATGGGAAACTTTTAAATTCACTTTCCTTTTCTTTAGTGACTTCTTCACCTAGTAAGGAAACAAATCATTTCATAAAACTTTGAGGAATACCTGGGAAAATTCTTTTGTTGCTGTCCTTCTGAATTTCTTTCTAATTTTTTCATTCACCACTAAATCTTTTGAGCATCTACTAGATCCTTGTTGCAACTGTTCCCAACTGATCATCAATTTTCTTTCAACTAAGTGCACACTGGTGTAGAGATGTTTCAGAGTCACCACTCACTACTATGAGGATGTATAGAACTTTAATAGAAAAAGGACAAGTTGGGTTTCAACAAAGATAGCAGACTTTCAGCAAGTCAATAGGATTTGACACATTTCTTTACCAAGAAGATATTCATAATCTCTTTTAGCAACAATAACAACCGGGCTAGTAAATATGATCTAAAGGACTTTTAGATTTACAAAGATTTATAACTCTATCCTCAAATGGATATGGCAGACAACTGGATTTATAAACAAACATGCCAGGAGTCTAGTTCAACTTGATAAACCCAAATTATTTACTGTAAATTACTTCAACTCCCCAGTAGATTTTCCATTTTGTTGGTTCTTTTTTATGATGTGATTATTGAACATTAACCTTTTCACTTTTTGATAGATTTTACAGAGTAGACAACTCTCAGTATTCAACCAAGACTGAAAAGGACCAATTAACAAGGATGCAGATCCATCCTTCTACACTTTAGGTTCTCCAAAACCAAGGGTGGGACACCCTTCAATGCCTTCAATAATCTATTTGGAATCAATCAACAACAATCTCACAAAGGCTTCAACATGACTGAGAGAGGTGACTGACTAATCACCCATTGAACATCACCCTTTAAGTGGAGCATGAGATTAGTACAACCCCAAACCACATAAAACCTTCAGATATTCAGATTTTATTTCTTTAAATGTAGAATATAGCCAACACTTAACCAGATATGCATTAACACAGAAGATACTACTTAATGATCAGTGCTTTATCCATTGGGCAATCCCCTTTAACCAAATTCAGAAATACAATAATCAACTTCTGTCAGAGATTCCAAGCTATAAACATAATAAATACATATCAATACTACTTATAGAAATCCTCTTGTAGACAACCGAATGAAAGTATGTCACATCTACAACATCATTTAATCTGATCCTAGATCAGAACTGAAGAATGATAAAACATACATAGATAGACTCCATGCAAAGAATCAGAAAGTTCAGGCTTCACAAGACTGACACCAAGGAGAGATTTGAATATGTAATTCTCATATTAAGTGTGAAGAAACACATAGCTGTACACAAATTTGCAATCAAGAATATACCACTTCAATAAGTTGCAAGAAATCAATGACATTCTATTTTATTTGAATACAAAACTGGTACAATCAACAAACTATATCCCTATTGGAACCATGAAATGACTAGAAGCTCCTGGAGCCAGTACTCTGCAACTCTCTATGGAGACAAAGATTTGGAACCCTGTAATAATGGAAAAAATTCTAAATGAGTAGAAAGAGAAAAACCATTAGATTCATCCTCCCTTCAACACCTGTCCCTTCTCCAAAATATCTTCAACTGATCTGCCTCAACTGCTCAAAAATCTAATTTTATCTGCAGAAACATCTTCGTTGTTTTTCCCAAATTTAAGCTGAGTAATTATTTCTTCATTCTATTCAAACTGATTTGATCCTACACCAAAATGGATTGCAAAAACAAATTCCTCATTTTGAGACCTTTCCGATAGTATATGATAGTTGATACTTCTGATAAAAATTGCCCCCTAAACAAACTCTTCTTCCTGTGCATATTTTTTAACAGTTTGAAATATTTAAATTTCCATTTATATATCTTTTCAATAGTTAGACTATTAAATTATGTCTGATATTTCATTTTAATATTTGTGCACATATTTCATTTTATTTTTCCTTTTATCTCACCTTTATTCTCTCATTTTCCCAGATTTAACCAGCTAGTGCCACTTTTCAATCAGACTTAATGGCTTGTAGGTTAGATCTCATGCATCTTTCCTTTAAGCCATTAATTCAACCCTAGGATCTCTTTCAACTTGCACACCTTTCAACTTCTTCTTTTTTGAGACAAATCATTTTAAATTTCAAATTAATCTACAAATTTTACTAGATTGCGCCACGTGGCATCTTCTAATTGGTTCGTAGGTCCACTGAGCGCCAAGTGTCATTCTCTAATTCACCACCATCTCTGCACTATACTAGATCTTGCCATGTGTCTGAGGTTCCATGTGGCCTAATGGCTTAATGGCTTAATGATATCTTCCTTGAAACTTTCTCATTAAGCCATTAAGTCATCCATTGATTTTGACCACCTCAAAATTTGTGCCCAACCTGTAGGTGTATAAGCCAACTTATTTTCCATGTCAGCCCTGTGGGTCTCGCCAAAATTTGGATGTTCTATCCTCCATTATCATCAGCATAGTTTTTGAGGCACCTCCTTGCCTGCGCGTGTAGAGCCTCTAGGCTGCTTCTTCAAACTCGATACCGAGTGTTGTATCTTTTAAACATCTTGAAAGTTCATTGTAGGATGCATGTGGGATTATTGCTTTAGTGTTTTAAAGCTTTACTCATCCTTGCATGCTAAAATATTGGGACCCACCAACATACTGAATCCCTCTAGCCAAGAGGCCTGCCATAAGCCTCTTGGCTTCTTTCTTATTTCATTATACAAGCATCAAAATATATAAACATTAAACAACTCCCCTTCACTGTGCATGTGGGATAATGCTTTTTCCATTTTCAAGTTTTTAAATCTCCAACATGACCCTACGTGGTTTTCATTCATGCTTGTTGGTTTCCTCTGTATGCTGTGTGGATATCTCTCTCGAATCTCTGCACAAGCCTCCTTATCTTTTATGCCCTGGCTTCTATCATCACATTGTATTTGTTTTAAAAGTTTTCTATCTGCAGACTAGCATAGGCTCTTGCATATTGCTTGGAAATGAGAATGCCTTGCCTACACTTTCCATATGTCGCGCCAGCCGCCTATGGTGTTTCAAAAAATTGTGCAACATGTCACCTTATTACGCAACCCTCCATACTCCATCTTTTCATTTCATACTTGCGCTGGCTTTTGGTTAAAGATAATATTTGAAAGTGCTCAGTGCTGGGTGTCTCCCTACACAACGCCTTTGGATTCAGTGTGCAGGATTATCCTCTAATTTTATTTGAATTGGATCCTCCTCTAATTTCTAGCACAACCCTTTGGTCTTTGTTTAAAACATATTACATGCTTTGTTCATGTTTCCACATGCCATATGTTGGCCTCTACCTTGGGCATTTTCTATTTTAAATATTAAAAAAATCTTCCTTTAACCAGCATGTCGGCCTCCTGGTCTTTGTGATTTTGCAATGTTTGAATAAAAAACTTTGGTTTAAATGCCCCCTTACTACGTGGGCTTTTCTTGGTCTCACATGCCTTGTCTTTTAACAATACATTGACCTCTCAATGAATGCACAAGCCATGCATTGGGCTTTTATTCATAGACCCTTGTGCAACCTTTTGTGCTGTTTCAAGATATTTTGCAGGACATTTCATTTGTAATGCTTGTTTAAAAACTTTCCTTCAATGCTTGATGGGCTCTATTTTACTCGTATCTTCATATTGCATAAGTCTCCCTAGCTCACGCCTACAACATTCCATGCTGACATCTACATATTTATCATATTTATCTTCATCAATGTTTATAGAAGAAATGGTACAAGCCTTTTCCCAAGGAAATTCATCAACTGACTTCTCCTATATAATACATTCTCCTAAAATAAATTTTTTATATCCATCTTCTCTCTAACCCCAAAGTGATAAATGACCTCTAGAAAAGACCCTTTTAAAATGATCAAATCACTTTGTCAAATCATGCAGTTAAAAACCCATACTTATCTCCAACATATTGGTACACCTACCAAATGGATCTTTTTTGATTCAAAAATGAATGTCAGATATTCACAATCAAAAGTGATCATTTCGAAACATTGCAAATGTTGATGTGAAACTGATATAAATTGCACTCGGATCCACTCTTGTAAACAATGCAAACTATGCCTTGAAGCACTATCAAAGAATGGGAAGAAACACTTACATATAGGAAATATAGATTCACAACCAGCATTTCAAAACCACCATCTGGTACACTGACATCATCCTTTGAAAGTAACTGTTCTACAATTCTAGTTCTGTCAAATCATGTCAATTTGCACAAACGGATTTTAGAATACTCTTATGAAATATAACAGATTAACTCCTAGATCCTAGAAACTTTCCAAGTTGGTAGACCCTCATACATAAAATTCAGAGAAATAACTCACTTATTATGACCATCAAATGGCATCAAGAAATTAAAATGCAAAGTTGGCCTCCTGGGTGACTAGTTACTCAACACAGAAAACTGAATAAATGCCACTTGGATTTGACTTGTTTAAACCATCAAATGAATGCCTTATAGTCTGAAATTTTAGATATAGGTTCACTTTCACATGAAGAAAACAAATATTCAACTATCTTGTTCTGATCATCAACTGGTTAATTAGTATGAATCCCCAAAGTCAGCCCTTTACCAACTTCTGATTTTAAAACATAGTGAAACTGCATAAATTAGGTTTGGAATTGGCTAAGAAAACTAAGAAGATGGATTGGCACAAGCTTGAAAATATTCATGGGATAACTTTTTCATGATTACAATACAGGGGAGGATTAAATTATCCATGACACTCAACCAGGTAAAAAATGCAAGACCTCAAAGTAGGTCATTTGGAATTTAGCACTTTCACATTCTGGGAAACTTAATTAATTGCAAATAGAATGGCTTGGGAAAACCTATCACATGAACTCAAAATAATCTTTAAGTGGAAACATAGCTTCTCTCTCATTCCTACAAAACCTCAGACCCATCCTTACATCATGAAACTCTATCAGGTCAAAGATGCAAGCATACAAAGTAGGCCATTTGCTATAATCAGGCAATATGTAGAATACAAATTCAAGTGAACACCTTTAAACAACCATCTCTGCAACTCATCAAATATGAATTCTGAAAGCTGTGACTCATTTCATATACCCCATGATAGTTTTTTAACATGTTCCCCAATCGGTATTTCATAGTAATCATCAAATCATATTTCACTTGCACTTCAAGTAGGCTTCTTCAAAAAGTTTTCAGGGGTACTCACCTTGCCTTAGAGAAAATTTTGAATTGGTGACTCCAAATTTGTGCCAAATTTGAGAGTACCAAAAACTGGTAAGACCTCAAAGTAAGCAATTTCATAATTCTATATTTCAGACTCTGAGGAACAACATAAATTGCAAACAAAATAGCTCTTGAAAACCTATCATATCAACTCATATGAATCTGCAAATGGAGCTGGAGACTCTCTCATTCCTACAACATCTCAGGATAATCCTTAGGTCATGAGAGTTAATTTGGTCAAAGCTACAAAGATGGAAAGTAAGTCATTTTCTATAATCAGGCAATGTGTAGAATGCAAATTTGAGGTAAACACTTTTAAACAACCATCTCCACAACTCATCAAATCTGATATCTAAAAGCTGTGACCCATTACATCTACCCCATGATAGGTTTTTAACATGTTTTCCCATAAATATCTCATAAAAATCACCAGGTCACATTTTACTTGCACTTCAAGTAGGCTTCTTTGAAAAGTTTTTAGGGGTACTCACCTTGCCTTAGAGAAAATTTTAAATTTGTCACTCCAAATTTATGCCATATTTGAGAGTACCAATAGTGGATCTATCTGGGGACGCGTGCCCCTTGCGGGCACATAGAGAATTCATAATCTCTTGGTGAAGCAGACCACTCAAAAACTAGACTTCTTTTCAACTTACCAAAATTGGGTTCCTTATTGAAAGCACAAAACACCTAACACACAACTGAAATAAAAACAACTATACAATATACACATTATTTAAAAATGGCCAACAACCATCAAACTGAAATCACCACTTACCCCTATCAAAAACTTGATTCTCATTTCCATTGATCAGAGTTAAGCTGAAATTACCAGTGTCCTATGCTTGATTAATCATGCTACAATTTCTTATCAACACATCATAGTAAAAACCATCAGCACAATCATTTTCCCTGAATACTTGGGAATCAATAAAATACTGCAAATGCTGACCACTTTGTGACGTAAAAGAATCACACCCTTGACCATCACTGACAAGCTGAAAAGGAAAAAATTCCAACTCCTTTTCAGGATTGTAAACAAACTTAACATGATCATTAGTTTGCATAGAATATGGAAATTCAATTACAACATCTGCCTGCAAACCACAATGACATATAACTAAATAAGAACTTGATTGCATATCATATTGTTGATTACAACTTTTATCAACATCATCCAAACCTAAACATGTATCATTAATTAATGGCTCACCAATCACTTGTAAATCCAAAAACACATATTCAAATTTATCACTTCCTTTGGCATCATGATCTATACAAGAACCATCCAAATCAGAATCCATACCAGCATATGAGTCATCATATTCATCATACTTGACATAATCAAATTTCTCAAAATCATATGCATTTCCATCTTGCACATTGTTTGCCTCAGAAATAGGAACAAGAAAATCAACATAAGTTTCACACCTTGCACCCATTAGCATGCCATCATTGTTAAAGAAAATATCAATCAGGTGCTGTAAAGTAGGATCTATATCAGGTGCACACCTCTAAAAATTAGCAACTAGTAGTTCTGATATTCTTTCACTACTTAGTGGGCATTGAACTTCATTTTCATTTCTTTTAACCTCTCCCTTATTTCTGTAAATATCTTATTCATTTAACACAAGGACTGCAACCTCTTGAATCACATCATCTTGAGAAAAAGAATCATCACAACCACTCTACATGATGCAGACCAATTTCTTAACTAGTTCAATGCCTTCCTCTCTACATGATGCAGACCAATTTGTAGATTTAGGCATGTAATGCCCTGCCAGGGAACCCAGGAGAACTTAACCTAAACACGACACTAAGTTCACGAAATAATTTTTTTTTAAATGTTTACAAATAATATTAATAACAATGTGGAAGCAACACAATGAAGTACATGACATACATGAAATACAACTCATACATGATTAACATTCCTCGAGGGTTCCTTGATGTAGAATTACTTAAACAAAATAATCTACGATTATAATAATAAAGAACTGACATAAAGGTTACATAATCTGAAACCAATTACATACATCTCATAATAAAGATTACATATATAACTGATACCATAAGGTATACTACCTAATCAACATCCACTGCACAAATCGTAGGGTATGTAATAATACATAATAAACAATACAATGCATCCTCCAAAGGATGATAACCAATATATACATATGGTACAAACACATCTCAAATAACTGAGCAAGTCTCCAAAAGACTATGAAGATGAAACTGCAACAAGAAACATCCAAGCATGAAGAAGAATCCGTCGAAATCTCAATGGTAATAAGAATCACTACCACCCGACCATGTGGAACCAAAGGTCCACCCCCACCGTGTTGAGGAGATAGTAACAGGCCTATCACATGGGGTATACAACAAGAATGCAAACAAGGTATACATGACCTCATACTTCAATGCAAAGGAAGATCCTAAAAGCAATCTAAACCATAACAAGGAACACTAAACAAAACTAGAGATAACTGACACACGTAGGATAACCTAAGCTGTATATAGGGAAGTGTCATCACATAACTCCAACCTTGAAGGTAACCCTAGTAGTACCTCTTGACCCTAGCCTCCAAGTGACACTATGTGGTTCGATGATCCCTTCACAAAGACAAGGATCCCAACTCCCATCCTATCATGCGACAACACTCAAGACATGGGTAAAGACTCAGACATCTTATTAGTTCCTTTTAAACCCCTTTAATGTATCATATTTTCACTTATTAAGTAACTTTCCAATGGGTTTACCTAGTAACCGCTTAGAGTCCTAGACCCCCATTGCAAGCCACTTCCCCATTGTACACTTAGTTAACCTACCTAGGTTTAAGATCAACACATAAAGACATACATAATCACAAATCACATCCTGCTCATTTAGGAGCACATAGGTTCTCAATAACCATAAAACATCCACAGTATCCTCATAAGACAATAAAGCATGTCATACTGAATCAGGTTGGGTATAATAAAATCAGGACCATGACATCATCAAAAAACATGAACTGATAACACATAAGATACCATGCAGAAATTACAACCCCCAATCCTCTGGATTTATGTCCTAAAGGTCATTTAACCTAACAGATATCCAAGAATGAACACATCCATACAAGGAAAGAAAACATAGTTCTTTCTGATAATCACTTCAAAATACAACATGCATGATATAGCACTTTCAGAAGGAACTAT
>MU226788.1:1207134-1276366 GCA_018584345.1 Thuja plicata
ACTCAACTTTGACTCCTAAATTCAAGTTGAGATCTCTTGAGTTCGAAAATACTTTTTCAACCAAATCTTGCACATGTAATTAATAAAATATTAATTTAAATAACTTAAATATTTACATCACAATAATTCATGCAACGAAATATTTAATTATTTAATTAAGCATAAAAGCATAATTACTCTAATTTCCAATTAAATATTTAATTAAATATTACGGTTCAATAATTGCACTTTAAATAACCTTTCCAATTAAACATAGGTATTTAATTTAATTTTCAATTAACTAAATACCCTATATTTAATAATTAATTAAAATAATATTCAATTAAATAAATAACATGATATAACACCCACATAATCATATCAAGCACCTAAAACCGAAAACATGCAAAATCAATCATGATCAAGGAAAGGGATACATGAATTCCTATCAACTATACGAATTCGGTCAGGGTAGTCAAAACAGATACTTGTCCACTAACTAGGACAATTTAGTTTAGGATAGGATTTGGACCTGAAAACTATCTCCCCTCTCTTACCATTGAGATTAATGCGATAGGGCATGCTCACTCTTACCAATTCAGGGAAGACGTAGCCTAGTTCCTGCAAACGTGTCATCACCAAGATGCACATACATGCATATATCATATGATAAACAATGGTTGAGACTAGGTTATCGTGTGGATCTTGCCGAAGTAAGTAACTACGACTCTGTCCCATACCATACCAAGCACATCAAATAGTAACGAAAACATACAATGATCCATGTGCATATAACTCTAAGGTCAATATTGTTAGAAAACCATAATCGAAATGAAATCCTAACATATACATAAGCATCATAAAATAACCATAAATCACATATACACCAATGATATAACATACTGAAATGTAACACATAATATCATCTAAACCATCTGATTAAATCCACAAATACATCCAAAATGCCTAAAAGAGTTTGGCATCCACAAACTGAAAAGCAACCTAAGAGGTGGGTATTACAAGGCGTACAAAGCTCTAAAAACAAGTGAAGATATGCAGACTCTTGAAGTTCAATCCCTTCCAATAGCTTATCATATGGATTGGAAATTTTTTCATAAAATACATGTATGGATTCTTCATTTATTTCTCCTACATTTCTTTTCAAAAACAAGATGGCTTGGTCTTGTATTCTTTGATTAAATAATGCAATATCCTTTTGGATTTCTTCAAGATCTGCCAGATAAATTTCAGATATAGGCAACATATCCTGATCTATTGAATCTAGAATATCCATTGTATTACTTATTTACAATACATCTTCTCATTCACAAAGATTTTATTCAACTTATGCAATCATTTCACATAACATCATACCTCTGATTTTGATGACTAAGATTTGTAAACAAGAAGTATGGGAAACTTTTAAATTCATTTTCCTTTTCTCTAGTGACTTCTTCAACTAGTAAGGAAACAAATCTATCTCATTAAAAATTTGGGGAATACTTTAGAAATTTCTTTTGCTTTTTTTCTTCTTTATTTCTTTCTGATTTTGTAAATGCACCATTGAATCCTTCAAGCATCCGCTAAATCCTTGCTGCAAGTGTTTCCAACTGATCATCAATTTTTATCATTAAATGCACACTAGAGTAGAGATCTTTCAGAGTCACCACACACTGTTGTGAGAATGTATAGAATATTAATAGAACAAGGACAAGTTGGGATTCAAAAAAAGATAGAAGACTTTCAACAAGTCAATTGGATCTGACACATTTCTTTCAAAAAGAAGACATTGCAAATTCTTTTAACAATAAAAACCAGGATGACAATTAGGATCTAAAGAACTTTCAGATTTACAAATATTTAAAACTCTATCCTCAAATGGATATGGCAGAAAATGACTAGATCTATAAACAAACAGGCCAGGAGTCTAGCTCAACTTGATGAACCTGAATCATTTAAGACAATATAAAACCAAAGATTCTTTGGAAATTCAGAAAGATTTTTTACATCTCTCCCCAGTAGAGCCACCATTTTGTTGGTGAATCAGATGAGTCAAATAATATGTTCAATGAAACACCAGATATTATTTAAAAGTTCAACAAGATTTTTCCATCTCTTTCCCAGGTAGAGTTTCCATTTTGTTTGTTCTTTTTCACACTGCGATTACTAGACAACAACCGTTTCACTTTTCAATGGATCTTTAAGAGTAGCCAACTCCAAGTAGTTCATAATAGAGTAAAAAGGACAAATTAAAAAGGACGTGGATCCATCCTTCTACACTTTAGGTTTTGCAAAACCAAGGGGGGACACCCTTCAATGCTTACAATATTCTATTTGGGACCAATCAGTAGAGATCTCACAAAGGATCAACATGACTGGGAGATACTAGGTAACCGACTAATCACCCATTGAACATTGACCTTGAAGTGGAACATGAGATTGATACAACACCACAAACCACATAAAACCTTCAGATATGTCAGAGTTTATGTTTAAAATGTAGAATATAACCAAGATTGAATTGAAAATGCATCAGTACAGAAGATACTAATCACCAGCTAGTGCTTTATCCATGGGCAATATCCTTTAACCAAATTCAGAAATGTAGTAATCGACTGTTGTCAAGGATTCTAAGCCATAAATAAAATCAGTCCAAATCATTACTTCTTACAAAAAATCCTTCAGTAGATAACCAAATGAAATTATGTCACATCCACAACATCATTTAATCTGATCCTAGATCAGAACTAAAGAATGATAACACATACATAGGTAAACCCTATGCAGAGAATTAGAAAATTCAGACTTCACAAGACTTACAGCAAGGAGTGATATGAATCTTGAACTTTTGTATTAAGTATGAAAAATTAAATTACTGCACAAAAATTTGCAATCAGAAAAATTTCTCTTCAATAAGTTGCAAAAGACCAATGACATTCTACTCTACCTAAAACAAAACTAGTACAATCAATACTATATCCCTAATGTGGAACCATGAAATAACTGGAAACTCCTGGAGCCAGTACTCTCCAAATCTCTGTGGAGACCAAGATAAGGAACCCTGTAACAATGGAAATAATCTGAATATGTAGCCAAAGCAAAAGGTTCCAAATATTTTCTTGAAATAGCACCCATCTTCTCTACTTTAACAAATTTTGAGCCAAGTCATTCTTTCTTCATTCTATTCAAACCACTTTGATTCTGCATCAAAATAGACTACAAAAACAAAATCTTCATTTCAAGACCTTTCCAATGGTATATGATACTTGCTATTTTGATAAAATTTTCCCCCCTAAATCACTAATCAAACTTTTCCCTCGTGCACATCTTTTCAATAGTTTGAAGAACTATTAAAATTAAATCTGCACATAGCACTTTACATTCTACATTTTAATTTATTTATGTGCTTATTTTCTTTTATTTTTTGCAGACTTTAATATTCCCCATCTCATTTAATATTCCCCTTTATCTTATTTTCTCTTATTTGCCTAGACTTTACAAGCTTGTGCCACTTTTCAATCAAGCTTAATGGCTTATAGGTTAGATTTCATGCATCTCCTCTTTAAGCCTTTAAGTCAACCATAGGATTTCTTTCAAACTACATGTCTTTTAACTCTTTCCTTTTTGAGATTAATCCACTTTAATTTGCATATTAATCCTTTTTAATCTTCATATTTTTCCTTATTTCACCCAGAGTGCACTAGAATCTGCCACATGGCAACCTTTGACTGGCTCTGTGTGACCACTGGGTGCCATGTGTCATTCTCTAATTTGCTCTAGAAATTCCACCTCTACACTGCATAGGATCATGCCACCTGTCTGCCATGCCACATGTCACTCATACTTCTTCCCATTAAGCCTATAAGTCAACCATCAATCTTGATTGCCTCAAGATCTGTGCCTAATCTGTAGGCCTCTTTAGTGTGCTGCCATGTCACCTCCACATTGTTGCCTTGCTGTCACCAAGCTATTTGCATCTCCACGTGGTACAATGGCTTAATGTCTTATGCTTATCCTCCTTGCAACTATCTCCCCAAGCCATTAAGCGAGCCGTCAATCTTGATTGCCTCAGGATCTATGCCCAACCTGTAAGCCTCCACGCCATGTCATCTGCCACATCATATCTGCGGGGTCCATCAAAATTTGGTGTTTTTTTCTCCGTCGATCTATCATGCACTTCAAGGCACCATTAATGCTTATGCACGTGCATAGCCTCTGGGCTTCTTCTTCTTTTTAGTATGTGAGCCTTTTACCTTTTAAATCCTCACATCTTCCCTTACACTAGCAATGTGGGACTAAATCCCCTTCAAATTTAAATCTTTTTCTACATTTTGTCTCAAAATTATGGGGCCCACCTGTGCATTAATACCTCCAGCCAAGGGGCCCGCCAATAGGCCTCTTGGTTCTTTTCTTATTTCATTAAACAAGTGCCAAAGTATAAAAAAATTAAGAAAAAAACATATCCCAATGAATGTGGGATATTGACATTTTATGTTTTTTCAAGTTTGAGGCTTCTTCCCTATACTTGCACGATTT
The DNA here is from genome assembly GCA_018584345.1 of Thuja plicata. Lineage (NCBI taxonomy): Eukaryota > Viridiplantae > Streptophyta > Pinopsida > Cupressales > Cupressaceae > Thuja > Thuja plicata. The sequence goes on from MU226788.1 coordinate 1,211,650, forward strand.
TTAATGCGCTGGCATCTTATATTCTATGCATTGCAAAGTGTATTTTCTTGAAGTTTAAAACATTTCTTCTCCTTCAATATACTGTGCAGCTTGCTCCCATGCCTTGGATTAAGGCCATCTAGTTTTTACTTTCCCCCACATGCCGTGTGGCCTCTTGATTTGCAATGCATTTTTATTTGAAACCTACAATGTCCTCCTTCAGGTCTGCACTGGAATCAACTTGCATCTTTGTTTAATTTTAGTTCAAGAACTCCAAGTTGGCCATCGTTGCCTTCCTTGGGAGAAGATTTCATATTATTGACTTGACCATGAATTTCTTGTTTGGAATCCTTTCTCCCCCAACTTTGCCACACAAAATTTAACTTTGGCTGATAATGGCCTGTATGCATTTTCACTTGCCATATTTTCTGCCATTCCTCTGGATAAGCTTTTTTCATCTTCTGAATCCTCTATATCTTCCATTTTCTTCTCTGTGGAACTTTCTTTATTTTTTTTAAACTTGCAGCAAGTGCATCTGAACTTCTAAATATAGCTTCACCATCACTTATCCCTTTAGTATCATCCTCGCCGTTGAACCTTTCCAATCCTATTCTAGCTTTGTGTTTCATCAAATTTGCAGGTATGTAAGAATGTACTACATCAGTATTATTGCCAAGTTCTATTGAACTCTGCATTTTCTTGGAGTTTTATTGTCTTGCGCAACCTTTGGGCTTTTGAAGAATAATTTACTCACCAAAAAGTGTGAAGCCCTTTTCATTTTCCTTAGCACAATGTTCCTTTTAACTCACGCAGCCTCCTCCATTGTTTGGCGTAGAAACATGCTGGCGAAGGTTGTGGAGCTATCTTTACACCCGCCGATTACATTTTCTGTCTTGTTTTAAAAGTTTAAAACTTGCTCCTTCATGTGATGCATTGGAATCATATTTGCTTGTTTCATCTCCTTCCATAAATTGTGTTGATTGCATTGGCATGTTTTGGAGTCTTTAATACCATTGCTGGGCATTGCACAACCTATTCTCCTTGGTCTGCATAGGTAATTGTATTTTATATTGCAAATGTTTTTTTCTTTTAAAAAATTCTCCCATTCTCTAGCACATGGCTTGACTTCATTCTGCTACGCAACCCATCAATAGTGTTTGCATGAAGTTTGTGTCTTCCTTTTCAATTCATTAGTCTCCTGCATAGACATATGATCTACACCTACAAATAGCATTAGCAAATGAAATGTTTTTCTTTTGTTTAAAAACTTTTAACTTATGCACTATCTCCCTCATGCACTGACAACTTCATTCAAATATTCACACAGCCCTTCAACACTCATTTTCGCTGTCAACAAATGTTAGATGCATTTGGTCTTAATACCATTTCCATTCCCCTCCAACCAATCATTGTACTAGGTCTCTAGAGGATGGGATTCTTCACATGGAAAATGAAAGTCTCATGCCAGTCTTAATATTAGTCCATCATCCTCTAATAACAGGGATCAAAGCCAAAGCAGTCACAGATATTCATATGAAAGTGATCAAGAAGGCACACATAAAGGTAAGCTTTCCTTTTATGATATTAAGAGCATAACAATCCGGAGATCAAAGCTTGCCAAATGGTTCATGGAGGCATTCTTCGAAAAGATCATTGTGTAAGTATATGACTATCAGATCTTTATCTGATCATTGGTGATCCATAAAGGATCCTCTCTATTTGGTCTCCTCTATCTTGTTTTTCAACAGATCAGAGCTAGGCTGGAGAAGGATTTCTCTTGAGGTGCTATCACTCCTCTAGCTTATAAATTTAAATCATAAAAATGATTTAAATTAACCTTTTATAATCATACCCTTGTCACAAACTAGAAAATAATAGAGGATATGATTATTCAAGTCATTTTAACAATGACTTAAATAATATTTACTCTTTTCCTCAATACCTTGCTCACTGATTTTTGGGTGAATGTTAAGTTCTTTATAGGTGATAACTAAAACATTTTAAAAGATGAAACCAATTTCATCTCAATTGCCTGAATTTGAAACATTTTGTATGTGGAGTGACCATCCCCAACTTGGCAGCCATCAAAATCAATTTTCTTCTCCCTTCCTCTTGACCCCAAAATAATAAAAGACCACTGGGGCATACTTTAAAAAACTGATCAAATGACCCCTTAGAAAAATATTAGATCAAATCCTAAGAGTCGATTATTTGGAAGATTGATTCATTAAAGCATACTGAGCATGTGAGTTAAAGGATTTTTTCTGGTTCACAATTGGGTGCAAGATATCCCTGATAAAAAATGATGATTCTGAAACACTCTGAAAGTAGAGATGTGAAAACACAGTAAATTGACTTTGGAATCCTCTTGGGAAAATTATCAAATCAGCTCCTAAATTCTTGAAATATTCCAAGCTAGCACATTTACATAGATAGAATTTAGAAAATCAAATCACTTGTTATAATGTTCAACTGGCACCAGAATATTAGCTTGCAAAGTCAACCCTCCAGAAGACTTTTATTGATGCATTGAGTGAAACCTGAATAAATCACATTTGGATCTAGCTTCAAAAACTCATAAGATGAACTCCTGATGATCCGAAACCATGGGTATAGGTTCATTTACATACAGAGAAAAAAAATTCCAATTAGGTTGTTCTGATCATCAACTGGTCAATTAGTGTGAATCCCTAAAGTCAGCCTCTTACCCATTGTCTGAATTCAAAATCAGTGAAACTACATAAATATGGTTTGGAATTGAATGAGAAAACTAATCAGATGGATTGGAACATGTTTGAAAATATTCATGGTAGCACATTTCTATGTTTTCAAAATGGGGAAACATTAAATTCCTCAAGTCCTTGAACTGGAGTTAACCTATAAGACCTCAAAGTAAGCAATTTCATTATTCTCCATTTCTGACTCTGAGGAACAACATAAAGTGCAAACAAAATAGCTTTGGAAAACTTATCATATGAACTCATATGACTCTACAAATGGAACTAGAGACTCTCTCTCATGACTACAACATGTCAACATAATCCTTAGGTCATGAGAGTTAATCTGGTCAAAGCTAAAAACATGCAAAGTAGGTCATTTGCTATAATCACACAATATGCAGAATGTAGATTTGAGGTAAACACCTTTAAACAATTGTCTCCACAACTCATCAAACCTGATATCTGAAAGTTGTGACCCATTACATCTACCCCATGATAGGTTTTTCACATGTCCCCCCATCAGTATCTCATAAAAATCATCAGGTCACATTTTACTTGCACTTCAGGTAGGCTTCTTCAAAATTTTTTTAGGGGTACTCACCTTGCCTTAGAGAAAATTTTAAATTGGTCACTCCAAATTTGTGCCAAATTTGAGAGTACCAAAAAGTAGAAGAGAGTAAGCTGCACAACTCAAAGGATCCTGAAATAAAGGCACTGCTGAAAAAATTTGAAGACATCACAGATAGTGGAATGCATAAAGGATTGTAACCAGTGCATAGTATTTCACATTGCACCAATTTGGTCTACATGAATAGGTTTCCTTTGATAGAATCTCCAACCTTGTCTGCATCAAAATATGAAGTAGGAGTACAAATTATTTTTTACCTAAGATTTTTTCCTCCAGAAAACTTAAATGCTACTAATATTTTTTATGGTGCCTATTTTTAGGCTTTGCAAAGTTTCTTTACCTTTGTGGATTGTCGGTCATATCTTGTTGTTTTTCTCTTAGGTTTTTGTTTAAATGTGAAAAATTTAGGTTAAACCCTAGGTTTTTCTTTTTTTTGTTACCTTTTGGATCATAAAACAAAGGGTTGTGTGGTCATATGAGGCGAGTCCCTTTATCTTTTCTAGTGGCGGGTTATGTGATTTTTTTTGTTTTCTTCACAATCCCGTGATGATGTCATAACCTAGTCCCAGTTGATCATGGGATGGTGAGATGTCACCGCATGTTTTGGGCCAGTGGATAATTGAAAAGGTAGGGCTAGGTGGTGAACAATTGTTGCAAAGTGGTTGGTTGTGGGATTAACTAAAGTTTTATATTTTATTTGCCGATTACATTCATGTTATCTGACGAAAAACTAAAGTGCTTATCTTTTTGCACATGGTGATATTTAACAAAGATATTTTAATCTAATAAAAAATGAGATCAATATTTATTTCATGAAGGTGGATCTACAGTTTGAGCGATAGTTAAAAAAGGGACCAAGATCAAGGGTTGTTGTGATCTTGTGATAAACTTGCAAGATGTTTAACCATTGTGGGATCATGAGATTTTTCCATGTGTCCCTGGACATCAAAGGTGGAAGAAAGGTAGGACCAATTGATGACGTGATGTGCATGGTGATATAGTGATTTTCTACTGGTTATTTCATGGGCCCATTTGTCAGGTCAGAGGTCAATGCTAGGTTAACCAGTAAATATTTTTCAATACGCCAGTGTGGAAGGGATCGACAATCATCTATCAAAATTATCATACAATAATGTAACATGGGTTATCTTAGACAGTCAAAGAAAAATTAGACTGAATGAATTATGAAATTTTTAGGACACCAATTGATAATTAATGGTGTAAGTCTGCAAGCTATCATGACATCACGAGATTGAAAACCTAGTACAAATTAGATTTGTAGGGATAAAAATAGAGATGTGAAGCAACATCCATGAAAATTAATTTGATATGACATGCACAAAAATCAGAGGGGCATTTGTAACAGGCACATTTAGAATCTTTTTTAGACTTACAGAGGAGTGATAATGAGTTTTTAGACTACTAAGGGAAAATCTGCAAAGTTACTAGCACACGCCAAAAACCTACCTAGCACTCAATAAGTATAGTCATGTGCAATCCCAAGAGGAATGTGTATAAAATTAGAAGTTATAAATACCACTCCCCAATGGAATTTATTATCCAAGTGTTAGCAAGAATGGATGTTCTAGGGAATGTAGATGATTTCTGGAACATTGCCAAATTTGCTAAGATGCAGTTATAAGAAGAATATTGGGATGGAGTAGAGAAACCAAATTCATTATAGCCAGAGGGATATTTAAATGAAGGACCATAGCCAAATGGATATTTAAAGTTGAATGGAGTGACAGACTCAAAAAATACAAGGCTAGCATCCTCATGCCTCCTGATGGTGGTATTACAAAGAGAGATAGGATGAAGAAGAGGTCGATGATACCTCAATGTTATACATGTTCCAATAGGAAGAGGTCTTAGAACCCTTTAGAATCTGCAGAAGGGGTTCCTGAGAATCTTACATCCTAGAACTCTTTGTATCATCAATATCAGGAAAAGTGGGTAGTAAAGCCCTTACTGGCTTGCAAAGCGTCTAGATGTCCTAGACCCGAGACTACCCTGAAATGACAATATAAATCTCAGGGTGATATTGGCATGACTCATTAGTGTGGTATTTTAATAAAAGATACTTTATTTTATACTTGCTAATGGTTTTTACTCCTAAAGTGGTTAGGAGGTAGCAGTAAGTGTTCGGGAGTATAAATTTTGTTAGGGTTTGATTCTATGTAAAAATTTTAGTTAGGAAGATCAAATTTGTCTTTTTGGCTTGAAGCTTGTTTTCTCATTTGTGTCTATAAAAGGGAATTCATCAGCTAGAAAGAAAGAAGCGAGGAATTTTTAGTTTCCATTTCTAGGTTCAAAATCTTTGAAATCTCTGCAAGACAGGAAGAAGCTCTATAAAATGTAAGAGTTAAGGAAATAATATGATTGTTAGTCATTTAATCTGAGATATCTCTATGTTTTGTAATAAACTTCATGAGTATATTTTATTCTGAGACTGTCTCCAGGGCTAGAATGTAATACTCTTTTAAATACAATAATCAAGGATTATTTGGGTTATTCGTGCACATTTTCTACATTTGAGTTATAGTTATTATTTCTTTCTGTTCAAGGAATGGAGTAATTGCTTCAGTGAATGAAATAGGGGTATTGTGTTTATAGATGAATTTCTAAGAATGGCCATAAGGTAAAGCTTTAATGGTCTTATTATCATAAAGTGATAATATTTTTCAGAAGATTTGGAAAACATGTTTGATGTCGCTAGATGAAATGTTGGGTAGATGACTCCATAGCCCTACCCTTTGCACTGGCCCAACCCTATGCATCTTTTGTTTTTCCAGTTTGGCCCAGAATATTTCAGTCAAAATTAATCTATTCTTTTATGTATATTTTGTTGTTGCCTTTCCCCAATCTAATTCTCCAATTAGGTTGACATTCAATGGGTAATTGCCTATTATCTAGTATCTCCCTATTATTTTTATTTCCTTATATGATATTATGTAATTTATGTTAATGTAGGTCATGAGTTTAATGTTATGTTATAAGGGCATTAAGGGATCACCCTCCCTAGTTTTGCAGAGCCTAAAGTGCATAAGGGTTTATTAGATCCTTGTCAGTTGATCAAAGTCTCATAGGTTTCTGATTATTGGAGTTGTCTTCTCCATATGGAATTGAATGATCAACTTGGTTGCTATTTTGATGTGAAAACCTTTTCTAGGAACCAACAATTTCTACAATGTAGTTTCACAATCAATCAAAGTATGCTATTCTCACCAATTAATAATATTAGTTCAAGGGATTAGCAGAAACTTTTTATAGTATAAAAGGGCCCACTTATTAAGTAAGACAACTTGGTTGTCTCTACTTTATTTTCTATTCGATGTTTCATTACTGCAAATATAGATTAGCCACTGAGATTAATTGAGAGTTTTACAGTTGTAAGTTGGTGCAACTAGTTCTATTCCTTAGAACGTACAAAGGTGGTGTTTGAGTTATTTAATTAGCACACCTAGATTAGTTTATTTATGGTTGATGCTTTCTAGTTTTCATACTTTTCACCATTTCTGGATGTCAGCAACTCACTCTTAAATTTTAGAATTATTCTGCTCCCCTCATCATTATTCTACCAACTCTCACTCCCCAACATAGAACTTCATTCATTATAGGATCTCTCAAGTCCAACAATCGGTAGCTCTGGTGCCTATATTTTTTCCATGAGATAGTATGCTAACACCCATGGGTTGACAAAAATATAGTTTGACCCTATAGCTAACTTGCCTCCAAAACACAATAAGTGTTCTGCTAATTATATGGTTTGCTCCAATTTTACATCGTTGACAAAGAAGTGAAAAACACAAAGTCTCTTTAAGAGGGGATAGGATGATTTAAAACCTATAAAGTGTGGTTTAATAGTTACACAAGCATATTTTGGTAGGTTAATTCCACTTATAAAATCTACAAGGGTGGCTAGGTGGGGATTGAGATTGATAAAGGTGGATGACATGATTCACATTATTGATACTTAATCAATGCACTGGTATCCATCTCAGTCAATTATTCCTAAAAATATAAAAATATGATGGAGAATTAAAACAATAAGAGTTTCAACCATGGGAAAACCAGAGGCGAGATGAAATAGAAAAAGCTTATGTGTAACATTTTCAGGCATGTGTGGATGTAAAAATATTATCTTGGAGAGTGACCCTTACTACAGCTCCTGCACTTGCAACTAAGTCAACTAATCACAAGAATAATTAAATACTACATCTCTACTCTAGGATGGTCTCTGACTGTATATTGACACTGATTGTGATAAGAAACTTGAGGATTAACTATACCTAAAGCTTATTTTGTGTTGATTTTCAAGCTAGTCCATAAATTTATAAATTTTATTTTTCAACATAATGGAAACAACTTATTTTCTCTTTCTTGCCTATGAACTCTTCCGGTACTTGTAAAATTATAAAGTAAGTGCCTAATCTTTTTTGATTTGGTTTGATTGGGTGATTTTGGTATCCTTCAAAAGCAATATGAGATTAGTTTATTTTATTTGATATTTCTTTCTACCTATCAATTGAATGGATAAAAATGCAAGAGAGAAGATTTTGTGAGAACTCCAAAAGAATAAGGGAAGATTTATTTGATGAGGGGCTCTGTTCTTTTTGCATGATTCCTCCCCCAAAATTAAGTGCCTTCTTTTCCTGACCTGAATAAGCATCTCAGTTCAAGCATGTGAATAGAAAAAGGAAGTGTGACTAAGAGATTCTCAATCAATCATAATTTTCTTTTATGTTATTGTGCTTGGATGATAATATAAGGTATATATCTTTGGTTTGATGCTCCAAAAAGTTTGAATCAGATTACTCTTTAGCTCATTTATGAGCCAATTGTTTTTTGAATTGAACTGAGCTTTTCAATACCTTTGTTGTTTGCATTTCTATTCTATTAACCATCAACTCAGCGTGGGAAGTGAATACCACTTAGTTGTTAACAACTCACCAAACTACTTGGGTTGAGTACACATGGACCCTGGGTATCTTTAACTTAAAAATGCTACTTTAAAAATACTTGGAAAAAAAAATCCATTATTTGATTTGTGATCTTATTTTTTATTATTTTAGTGCTATATCAAATTTCAAAATTGCCTGAAACTATGGTTGTCCTATTGTTTTGATTTTTTCCTGAGAATCAAACATGAGATAATTTCCATGAGACTTGAAATGAACAATGAATTTTCTCTCTTGGATGGATTTTAATAATTGTGATTTAGAAAAATGGCACCTCTTACAAAAATAAAGTGGCTAGGTAAGTTTTAGCTCAAGTGGCTATGCAAGTTTTTGTCACACTTTCGCAATCTTGGAAGACTTTGGAATCTCCAGACTTGGATAATTTCAATCTCCCATCGGATATAATTTTCAAAAAAAAATTGGAAATGGAAACAAGAATCTTAGAAAATCCCATCTTACAAGACCTAGGCATGGAGACCTAGATTGGATGAAAGTTGAAGAAACAAAAGCAATCCTAAGTGCACATGTTTTACCTGCTAAAAGAAACTTAAAACACTAGGAAAAGAGCTAATCAATAAAGTCAGTGCCCCATAAGATCTCAACTCAAATGACTTCAAAAAACCAAGTAAATTGTTCAAACAAAATGGAACTTGCTACCAATACATGGGTCATCACTGCTTTTATTTTTTATTTATGCAGTTTCTTGCGTGCAAACGATAATCTTGTTTGAGTTTAACATTGTCATACAAAAAAAAATGCACTTAAGACCTGCTATTGAAAATGAGTAGATATGTCAACTAACAACAGTTCTTATTAAATTAGAATCATTCTTACATAGATCTTCAAAATAAGTTGAAAGCACTTGTACCAACCTTTATGAATTCTTGTGAAGAAATACCTCCTATGATAGAAACAATGGGACATATTTTTGCACATGTCTCTAAAGCTACAAGTTTAACTATGTGTTCTTTAATTTCTACACATGTCTTCACCAGACATGTATTTTTATTTTCTTCTGCATTCTGTTCCCTAATAAGAGTCTTCTTATCTTCAGTTTGTTCATTAACTATATCACCATAAGCTTTTCCATCCACTTCAGTGTCAGTTTTATAATTTGAACTAGTTGAATGCCATCTTTCATCTCCAAAAGAGGTGGTAATTGGTGTGCAGTCATTGGTCATAGTCACAAAGATATGCGTAGTGGCGTGTGATGCAAGCAATAGAACCTTGTTGATTTCCTCATCTTTTATAGCTATTGGATTGACAAAATGAGAATTAGTACACTCGATTCTCTCAAACATTTCAATAGCTTGAAATGAAACACGCAAGTCAAGATTGTGTTGCTACTTTGTAGGGTCATAAGCACAAAATTATGGGGCTACACGATTTTCCTCTAGCGGAAGGAACTTAATAGTACTACTAGCCTTCACCTTACAAAAATAGCCTCATTAAGTGTACCGCCCAAATTGCCAAGTATCGACGAGTATGGTAAATGGGTGAGATCGAGTGACATTGTTACTCAACAGACAAAGATGATGATGAAGACTGAGAGGTATACAAGATTGTAGAAAGGATTAGATCAGTTGTTATTTTGTCATTGATTTCAAGCAATTGATTTATGGTTCATATTGAATTACCATATCTTTCAGAGATGATTTAATTGGGCAATTAATAAATATCATACAATGATAAGGTACTATATAGATATTTTTTTCTACTTTATCAAGTCGGCAAGTGAAATAGTTAAGTTACCGAGAAGAAAGAAGTCTATTGGTAAAGGGTTGTGTAAATCGGTCAAGACACCAAGATATTGAGGCACTAAGAAGTGCATGTCAATTACCGAGCTGAGAGTTAGTTATTGAGCAGAACAATTGTTATAAAAAGGATAAGAACACATTCAATGGTGAGCCCCAGTGATCTAGAAGATTCCAAGGATGAAGAAAGAGTTAGTTACAAGATCTACATGTAGGAAAATTCAAGGTAAAGATCTATGGTATAGATTAAGTGGTAAAAGTGATGGTTTTACTTCCAAGAAAAGTGCAAGTTCCGAGGTGATACTGAAGCGATTCACCGAGTATCAAATTCACTAAATTAGATTAAAAAGTTGATCTGATAGCTGAGAGTGATTGTAGGAAAACCTAATCAAGGAGATTAAGAGTAAAAAATAGAGTCTATTTAAAGGATGAATTCAAATAACATGAGGACTGGAAAGTTGAAGTGCTACCGAGTGAAGTAGTGAAGAGAAAGAGGTGTAAATCTGAGTCTAAAGCAAAGATTGATTAAGTGTTAATGCCAGTAGTAAGGGAGCGTATAAGGGATATGATTAAGCAAGAGGAAGTTGCAGTATTATAGATCAATTTATATACTGTTTCTTATTTACATTTGTAACAAAGAAATCTCTTAAATAAGTGGACTTAATAGTCTTATTGTAAAATCCTTGTGAAAGGTGACATTTTAAAAGAGTGTTCAAAGCCCTCTAACTAGGCCACTCCTAACAAGGTGAATATCTTAAGAGGTATGAGGTATATCCCCTAATAGGGTCACATATAACAATGTACATTGTAATATATAACAAGATTGAATTTTAACCAAGCATACTTCAGAAGAGTATTTTCATTTGTGGGTGACAATTCCCAGAGAATTTTTTCCCAAATTGGGTTTCCTTATTAAATGTAGTATTAAATTTATTGAATTATTTATGTCCATGATATTTACTATTTATTCAAGTTGTTGATTTAGTTATTAAAGTCATTGTTGATTCGGTTGTTGCTGTAGTTTGCTCTTCCAAGTTGAATCAGAGTTAAGTTTCAAAGGTTTAAAGTATCATAGTTTTTTGATTTACCCCCCCTCTTAGTAAACAAACAATTAGTGTCAGAGCTATTTACTCTAAAGAGATAAGTTTAAAAGGCTTGAGTTGAAAATATGAAGATGTTCAAGAGGGAGGAACCAAAGTTGAATAAGGATTACTTCTCTACATGAAAAAATAGAATGAGGTTGCACTTATCTGGGATTGGAGAGTATGCAATATACTATCTTGAAAATGAGTATTTACCGCCACCATTTGGCCTATGTCACTTGAGCAAATAAGAGAAATACAAGATCACATACAAGTTATGATTGAGATATCATATACTCTCACTGACCTAGAGTTCAATGACCTTAAAGAATGTGATACAAAAAATAGATGTGGGATAAGATTGGATTGGTACATGGTGGAGATCAACATGTTTAGAAGCCAAAATCTAGAAGTTTGAGAGGCAAATTTGATTCTATGAGAATGAAAGAAGGTGAAAATGTTACATAATATAGTGCAAGAATGAAGGAAACTATGAATGCTATTAGAGGTGCTAGAGGATAGATAAATGAAGAAGATATAACACAAAATATTAAGGACATTGTTACCTATGTATGCCATCTGAGTATTTGAAATACAAGAACTAAGATCCATTCCTCATATGATTGTTTGACTGGATGCTACTATTAGTAAGTTGATTGATTTTGAGATAAATGATTTTTATAATAGTTTATCTACTACTGCTAGGATTGAGTCTGCATTTAAATCATATTTGAAGATTACAATTTCTAGGGAGTCTAGACCTAGTGATGGTTATGCAAGTAGTGCTAGTGAATGGTTTCATAGTTGTAAGAGTGAGTTAGAAGAACTCTATGCTGAAGATGAAGAAAATGAAAGAGAGTTTGAAGCTCTACTACCTATAAGACTACAAAGAGGTAAAGGTATGTACCAAGGTAAGCTACCTTTGAAATGTTTTAAATGTAACATGATTGGTCACATTGTTACTAGATGCCCTGAAAATGATAACGATGAGAAGAAAGACAACAAAGATGATAACATAAGAGAAAATAGATTCAAGATATTTTGAGATTTCAAAAACAAAGGTAAGAAGTAATGCCATATTGCTAATGAAGGACTAATTAAAGATGATACAAATGATGATGACGGTGAAGAAGTTGTATATGTTGCTATCAAGGATAATTCTGATGAATAAAGAAAGAAGAAAAATCCATAATCTCACATGTAATTAGAATGATACCTCGATTATAGATAATGGTTATTCACACTATATGACTGGTGACACACTTAAGTTCATTAATATGGAAGATCATGATGGAGGATATGTTATGTTCGGTAATGATTCCTTATATCCAATGAAGGTAAAGGTTCTATTATTCTATTGAATAATACAAGATGTGATGATGTATATTGGGTTGAAGGACTAAAGTATAATATTTTGAGTGTGGCACAACTAAAAAATATAGGAAACCAACTAGAATTTCAGAATGAAAAGGTAAAAGTTTTTTATCAGAAAGGAAGTCTAATTACCACTGGAGAACAATCTAAAGGTAACTTATTTTACCTTGATACATCTACTAAGATTTTTCTATATGCTAAAGTTGAGGATGAATGGTTATGACACAAGAGGTTATGTTATGTACATTTTGACAACTTAATTAAAGTAAGGAAAAAAAATAGAGTTAGAGGTCTATCGAGATTGGAGAAACATGAGAATGTCATGTGCAAATAATGTCAATTTGGTAAAATGCCAAAGTCAAATTTTCCAAGTAAGTCTTACATTACAAAAAAAAAATTGGACTTAGTGCACAATGACCTATGTGGACTGATGAGAACATGAAGCTACTATGGTGAAAGATATTTCATTTTTTTGTTGATTATTCAAGAATGATGGTTCTCATGTTTTTGAAAGAAAAATCTGAAACGTTCAAAATGTTTAAGTGGTATAAGGAAAGAGTTGTGTTGGTGCTCAAATAAATAGATTAGATTACCTATCCAATGATGAGAAACCCAAGTGATTTTCCAACTGACAAGTCTTCAACTAATTCAAGTTTCAACCTTCTGCAATTTGGCTATGTAGAACCAAGGCTGGTAGGCCTACACCCTAGACTTATTTTCCAAATCTTAAGGGATTTTTAGAGAAGATAATATGTGTTAGAGTAGTTATATATTAGCTAATAATTAAATCACTTAATTATTAGTCTATTATACTCTAGGCTTAAGTTTCACTTAGGCAGCGCTTTAGGGTTTTCACCTTTAGGGTTTCGTGTTTCCTTTTATAAGGATTCACTTCTTTCATTTCAAAAAGGAGATTGTATTATAATTTCATCATTGTTAATAGAAGCTTATTTTTGTTTCAATGGTTTTCTAGTCTCTGGCCTTTTGGCCACCATAGCTACTTTTTTCTCTTCTGTCTTGCTTCTTCTCGTAGTAGTTATGCATGCAGGTTTTTTGGGTTGATTTGTAGTTTAGCAAATCTAATATGGTATCAGAGCTTTCCTGCTGGTGGCTGTTCAAGTTTTGCTGAAGCATTCAAAGGTTTGCAGTTCATAAGGCTTTTTTTGGCTTTTTTGTGTGGATTTAGGGGGGACCTTTGTTTCTGGTCACTTTGGGCCCAAACAGACACTACCATTGCGTCCAAAAGGCCCCAAAACCCCAGAATCCATATAAAGTTTGTCCATTTTGGACACCTGGACATCTGGAGAATTTTTTCGGCCTCCTACGGGTCGTACAGACACGGTTTACGAGAAAAAAACATTAAAAAAATAGTGTTTTTGGTATTTTTTATTACGCCCGCAGTGAAAAAGGCATTGCGTCACCGACGCGCCACCGGCGCCGGCCAGCGCCCGACAGCCGCCTTGCAGGCGCCGCCTCCCGGCCCTAGACTCCTCCGCGCCCCCGCGCCGCTCCGCTCCCCTGCGCTCCCCACGCCGCCTCCCCTCTGGCGCCGCGGCCCCTGCCGCCCTCAGCGGCCTCGCCGCCCATCTGCTCCGCGCCGCCCGGAGCCCACGCGCACCCTGCCACTCCGCCCTCTGCTCCCCCGCCTCCTCTGCAGCGGTGCACCGCTCGGGATCTGCCCGGCGGGCATTTAGCCCCTTTTGTTTTGTGGGAGGTCATATGCGGCTTATTTTTTTTTAGTCCCTGGGGCTTATTTTATGCCTTTTAGGGCTTTTTGGGGGTACTGGGCCTTTTTTCGAGCACTTTCCGATGATAGAGGTTAGGGTTTTGGGTTCTGCCATTTTGACAGTGTTTTTTGCTGTTGAATTCTGATGTTTTGTTTTTCCTTCCGGGAGTCATATCTGCTCATCCGAACTCCATTTTTGGCAAATGAGATATCGTCGGAAAGCTGGTTTAGTGTGCTATTCAATAGCAGGGGTGTTTTTTCCAAATTTTGCTCTAGGTTTTCTCTCCTTCGAGTTTGGCAGTTTATGCCCTCTGGTGGATTGCTTGGTTCTACAAGTCCTGGGATCTCTTCTTCTGGTTTCATAGTTCACTCTTCTTTCTGACATCTGAGCTTCTATGCTCCTTCTGATGCATTCTTTATTTTGTAAATGCACTGAGATAAAGTGTCTACTTCTACTTTCTGGGATCTTGTACACCTTGTTCAGTTTTTGTACTCGCACTGTGTTATAAAGTGCCATAGGGGGTTATGATGTTTTTGCCGCTTTAGGCGCATCCACTTTTGTCAAGTGAGCGTACCTTCTATGACATTAGCCCATGTTGTGTATTGATGACACTGCCCTTTATCATGTGTGTGTGCTTCTATTGCACTGTTGGTGTTCCTGGTTCTTCTTCTACAGATGTTTCTGGCATTGCATTTCAGTGTTCCTGTCACCTCTCCTAGTTCAACATTATGGGGGGGTTCACCTATTGGTTCTATTGCTTCTTGGTTCGATTGATCAGCTCTTTAGACATTTGTCTTCTCTACATGGTCATGCACTTTAGTGGGGGTTCCAGTAGTATCTTCTGACAGAGTTTTCAGTTCATGCTTCGGAGATGCTTCCTGCTCTTTCTTTTTCCTTTCTCTAGGACACTTTTTCCCTAGATTGAAGGCTCTATTTCCTTCATCTAGTTTGCTTTCTTGTTTGGGAACCTGATCAGGCATTGTTGCTGGGACCCTTCTTTTCTGCTTTCTGCAGTGTTTAGCAGTTTTGCTTCTCCCTAAGTTACACTTAAGGGGGGGTGTTAGAGTAGTTATATATTAGCTAATAATTAAATCACTTAATTATTAGTCTATTATAGTCTAGGCTTAAGTTTCACTTAGGCAGCGCTTTAGGGTTTTCACCTTTAGGGTTTCGTGTTTCCTTTTATAAGGATTCACTTCTTTCATTTCAAAAAGGAGATTGTATTGTAATTTCATCATTGTTAATAGAAGCTTATTTCTGTTTCAATGGTTTTCCAGTCTCTGGCCTTTTGGCCGCCATAGCTTCTTTTTTCTCTTCTGTCTTTCTTCTTCTTGTAGCAGTTATGCATGCAGGTTTCTTGGGTTGATTTGCAGTTCAGCAAATCTAATAATATGTGTTCCAAACTTATATCTCTTAGAGTGTGGAAAAGTACTACTGAGATCCTTAAACTAAAATAAATATACTATCAAATGTTAAATGTAATGCTAAAAATATTGAAGGAATAATGATGGATACAAAATATAAACTGAATAAAGAAGATGGATATAATATATCAAAACTATAAAAATGAACTAATGACCTTAATCCAATAAGAAAGAAAGACCAGTGCCTTAATCAACCATGGTAAATAGAGTCACTATCATTCCAATCTTATGTTCAACCTCAGAGATAGTTTTATAAGAAAACTAATCACTTCAAAGGTGTTATGAAATGTAAATGCAATCTTGAACAAGCTCAAATATATTACAAAATGATATTACTTCTTAGATGACAGACTAATTGACTGAGGCTTCAATCAACATAATTTAACCATGCAAAATGAGAAAACCAATTGATATCAAAGACTATGAACCAAATCAGGAAGCATGCACATCAAACTATCACTTTGAAGAAGTTCAATTAATTTATCTAAGGGACTAATTTATAAAATGATAATGAAACAATTGCACATATGAAAGAAAAAGGACTTATCTTTATTTGATTTTGGAAAAAATGGTAAAATTGAATTCAAGTTTTTAGTTATTGATCCATCTGTCCTATTTGATTATAATAACAGTAAGTCTTATCCATTTTGTGTTGATCTTGGTGTCCTTATAAATATGAAACCCAAAGGATGCAAACAAGCTTCAGATCAACATGACTGTTCCTAACAAATACCTAACCTAATGATCAATAGCTAAATGCTAACAATTACAATAATATAGTGTTTACTTGATAAGATTTGATAACTGATTAATAAATCAATAGTCTCTCATAATCTGCCCGAGTTGATAAATTAACTCACATCATGATGGCTCTTTGATCATATATCCATCCATAGTCTTTCTCATAATCTCTCAAGCACATTGATCACATAGATATTTCTGTGCACAATAATGAATATATTCTCTGGTGTATAATATTTGGAATCACGTTAATTATCTTTATCGACTGCAACCATGGCATCAATTATTCCTTTGTGATCTTTCTTCAATACATTTGCATGTGATCATTCCTCACGATGTCGAGAATATGGATTGTCTGATCAAATTGTGTTTTCCACCTTTATTTTCTATATGCAAAGTCAAATAATCAATGATAAAGTAAACCCTAAGTATAATAGAAGGTTGAAAACTTTAAATGCCATGTAATAATTCAATATAACATAATCTTCAAAGGTTTTTATCTTTTTGTTGTCACTGACACGTGTTAGGTCTTTCACTACTATGCAATGACTAAATTTTGTTCACTTTTCCATATGTTCCATCACACTAAGCCATAGATCTCATATCTCACAGTCACAAATATTCCTTAACTTCCTTGGTTATTTTCTGATCACCTTTACCGCTCGATTAAGTCCTAGCCATTAATTTAAAGCATAGGCTAAAAGATAACATTTAAGTAATCCATTCTTTATTATACTTTATGTGCCTCTGTGTAGTCCAGTCACTCTTCTCGGCCAACCAAACATTGACACCTGTATCCCTTTTGTTCCATATGTAGCTTTTGGCAAGTTCGGGACACCTTCCATCTATTTCACCATCGCATAATAGTTAAACAATATGCAACTTGTGATAACGCCATCATGCTCGATTGTTGGATCAAATCTTGATCTGTGCTGATATCATCTGGTTTGAATTTATTTAAGTGGGGCCCCATATGACACATGACAATCATTTGTGGTTCCATGTTAAATAAATGATTCTTTGTAGATGTTGAGCGTAAAGTTTTGAATGTCGATAATTACTCTTGAGTATTTCTATCTCTGTGAGGTCAAAACCTATGTGCTTCGCCACCGTGCAATGGATGGAAGATCACTCATTACATCATTGTGCCATCATGTGATAGATAGACAAAGGGTAAGTTTATGACCATGTGGTTTTATGAAAACTGCATTTTGACTTTGATCTTTTTAACTTTAGATTTGCATAAAAGGAGAAATAAGGAAGATCAATGGTAAACATGAATAACTGTAAGAGACTTAGATTCAAACAACATAGTATTAATAAAAGACATAAAAAACATAAGTAAGAAGCATAATATATAAAAAAAAAGGCTATAGAAGATAAATGAATAAGTACAAAAGAGATACTTCCATGACTCATTTTGAACATAAATAAATCTGCAAATATGGGTTCCACTAGTGGCTCTTTATGGGGATGTGTGATTATACCTGAAAGCAGCAAGATCCAAGCTATCTCTAGAAAAGTAGACCATTAGAAAAACACAATAATATAATACATATTGCATAGATAAGGAAGAAAAAAAACCTGCTTGTTGTCGTCTTCAATAGAAAAAATGTTTAAGATACTGACCATGCACAGGAATTTCATGATGGTAACCCTCCAAATCCTGCAAGAGATAAGAATTCTCACCTCCTTTACCAATAATGACAAAAGGTCCCACCCATAAAGCATTAAAATTTCCATGTTTTCCTTTGTCTTGATCTTTCACATTCCATCTCAATACTAGATCTCCTTCCTAAAATTTCCTTTTTGTAGTCTTTTTATCAAACAAAATTTTCACTCTTTGCTGCAATTCTTGATTTCTCTCATGAGCTTGATTCCTCATTTCATCCAATTCTGCAAACTGTTGAAATATGTCTTTCATGAAATCCACCTCCTCCCATTGTTCTTTATTCACAAACTTTTATACTGGTAACAAGTTATTTAGTGGTAAATGAGCTTTCTTCCCATAGACAAGTTCATATGGGGCATATCCAGTAGAATTTTTAATTGTAACTCTGTCTGCCCAAAGTGCAAGTGGTAATTTTGAATCTCATGATCTTTTTTTGTTATCCAATATCCTTTTCATAATCTTCATTATATTTTTGTTGCTAGATTCTGCTTGGCCATTCCCTTGATGGTGATAAGGGGATGAATAAGAGATATTTATCCGATATTTCTCATGAAACTCATTGAACTCTGTAGATATGAAACACATAGCATTATCACAAACAATCTTCTAAGGAACACCAAATCTTTTCAATATCTTTTTAGTCAGGAATTTGATTACCACCTTACTAGTAGCTTGTCTAGTTGGTATGGCTTCCACCCACTTAGTAAAGTAATTAGTGGCTACTAGAATCCATTTACGTCCACCACTAGATGTATCAGTGATTTCAACCTATGAAGTCTATTCACCAAATTTGGAATGGTTCTTTAGTAGACATAGGATTGAGAGTTAATGCACCATTATATTTGATTTTTCCTAAAAAATTCTGACATGCTTCACATTTTTGGACATGTTCATGGCGGTCTTTAAATATGCAAGGCCAATAGTATCCTACATTCAATATCTTGTGTGCAGTGGCTTTTGCTGAAAAGTGTCCCCCACACGCTCCATCATGGAAATCCTTAAGCACCTTTTTAGCTTGGTATGTATCTAGACACAAAAGAAGTACACCATCCCTATTTTTCCAATATAAGTCTCCTTGCATCAAGATATATTTAGATTCTTGTAATTTCACTTTCCTCTTCTGACTATCTATAAGGTTCTCAGGATATTTCATGTGTTTTAGAAAATGTACTATGTTAGTGTACCAAGGGTATCTTTCAATACTTGTATGAGTTTCACTTAGATCAATCTGATTCACCTGTAATGCATCCATATTTGATTCTTCCATCAACCTTGCTAATCCTTGTCCTTTAATAATATTAGTAATCTGAATCTCTATATCAAATTCTTGAATTTGATTCACCCACCTACATCTTCTCCTAGTGACTTTTGATTGTCTAAATATATCCTTTATTGTTGCATTAGGAACATAGGCTATCACTTTTGCTTTTACCAAATAATCCTTGAAAGACTTAACTGCCTTTACAAGTGTATAAGATTGTTTCTCATGTATATCATAATTTAACTTAGAGGCTTGAAGGGTTTTATTGAAGAATTCTATTGGTTGTTTATATCCATTATTCTTTTGTAATAAGACATCAGAAATGGTGTGATATGATGCAAAGGAGAATAATTGAAATGACTTAGTATAATCTGGGGACTTAAGGACATGAGCTTCCTTAATTTCCTTTTTAATCTTTACAAATGCTTCCAAAGCTTCATTTGTGCATTTCATGTTTGCACCCTTTTTTAACATCACAACAATTGGTTTAATTATTTCTAAAATTTTTGGAACAAATCTCCTCAAAAATTTTATTTGTTCAAAGAAGGATTGGATCCTTTTAACACTCTTAGGAACCTCATTTTTATCAACTGCTACAATCCTCTCTGGTT
Organism: Thuja plicata; assembly: GCA_018584345.1. Taxonomy (NCBI): domain Eukaryota; kingdom Viridiplantae; phylum Streptophyta; class Pinopsida; order Cupressales; family Cupressaceae; genus Thuja; species Thuja plicata. The sequence continues at coordinate 1,231,581 of MU226788.1, forward strand.
CTATTCTTACTCCATCTTTGGATACAATATGTCCTAATAATTTTCCTTCAGTTACTGCAAAATGACATTTCTTTGTGTTCAAAGACATCCCATAGTCAAGGGCTCTTTAAAAAATATGCTCCATAATTATATACCACCATTTTTTGGAGTAAGAAGTTAGGTCATCCTGATATACCACCATAATTATATCAATGAAATCTTCAAAGACCACATCCATTTCTCTTTGGAAAGTAGCTCCTACATTAGTGACTCCAAAAGGCATTCTAGCATATAAATAAGTACCCCATGTACTAAATTCCATCTAGTTTTGTTCCTCTTCCTTTAACTTTGCCTAGTTATACCCTGAGAACCCATCCATCTTTGAAAACAATTCATTCCCTGTGACCTTTTGTAATAATGCTTCCATGTTAAGAAGTGCATAATTGTCCTTTAATGATGGTATGTTTAGATTCCTAAAATCTAGACAAAGTTTGATATCACCATTCTTCTTCCAGACAAGGACCAAATTTGAAACCCATGTTGAGTGTCTAATTGGCTTTATTATACCATCATCCCTCATATTTATTAGCTCATCTTTTATCTTGGGAGCTAAAGTAGGATTTATAGGTCTTTTCCTTTGTCTGACTGGTTTGGCATTAGGCTTCAAAGGTATCTCATGTTGAAAAATGTCCTCTTGGTAAGATTTAAGGTCATCATAGGACTAAGAAAATACATGCCTATACTTTCTCAATAATTTGATGATACCTATTCTGATCTGGGGGTTAAAATTTTACCCACAAATACTTCCTTTGGAGTTTCTTCATTTCCCACATTTATTCTTTTTACTTCATCCATTGTGACATCAGTGTTTTTCTTGTTCATTTTAGAATCTTTATTGTCAAAAAATATCTCCATTGATACAAGGCCCTTTGGAACTTTATTGGTTTTAAGATGAATGACATCCTTTCCAAACAATACTTCTTTTCCATTCTCTATCTCAACATGAGAATTCAAGTCTATCAATTTATCTTCATACTCTTGTTCACATGCTAAAAATCTGATTATATCTTTGTCATCTTCAAAGGTTTGTTAGTTGTTGATGTTATCAGGTATAACAAGCCTATTCTTAACTTTGAGTTGAACTATGTCTTCACAAGGGATGTAATTATTCTTTAATGCCAAATTAGCCATAAAATATGTAAGGATATTTTCTGATCTATCTATCTAGTTAATAGAAAAAGCATCAAAAAATTTCTATACTTCATTTCTATATCTTTTAAGATGAGACTTTTTAGAAAAGAAATTACTTTTAACTTGAGAAATAATTAATTTAGAATCCCCAAAGATAGTTAAACATTTTATTCCATGCTTACTAGATATCCTCAAGCCAAGAAGTAGAGCTTCATACTTTGCAACATTGTTAGTACATTCAAAACCTAGTAAAAAGGAATATTTAAATATTTTCTTATCGGGGGAAAAGAAAATGACACTAGATCCATTACCATCCCTGCAACAAGAACCATCAAATACATTTTCCAAATTGTGTTGTTACTTATTTCAACATGTAACTCAATAGGTTCAGTATTATGCATTGCATTTTTTAAATACTAAACTGAAAGTTATCCATATTAGAATGACATAAATGTGTAACCAGGCTTGGATCCACATCCTCAATAGTATATGGAATTCTAGTCTCCCTGTCAATTCTTACACCCCTGCCATTCACTGGAATAGAAGCATAAGAAAGATCTAATTAAGTACTACCTCCTACTAAGCTAGACCATTGTCTAGATAGAAGCATTCCATAATTGGCAAGGACTTCAACCATAGTAATATCCATTTTGTAAGACATCTCAAGATATATAGGAAATTTAAATTCAACATTCTTCATTATTCCTACAAAAGCAACATATCTATTATCCATAGTGTTAGCTCTTTTTCTTGCAGAAACAATTTTAAAATAACACTATAGTTGTGTACTTGAATGCAGACTCCTATTTCATGCAAAAGAAAGGCTAATTGATGAGGGTATTAGATAACATCTAGGGAAACTATTACCTCCTCCTTCTTCTTTGAGATCCACTAGCTAAGGCGTGTATTACCTATGTGTGATTACTGATTTACAGTATCTTTTAAGTGGATTATCTTCTTACTGAAATGCTGAAATGTCTTTTAATGGATCAACAAGTAAATGACTATGTAGAAGACTATGAATATCCTGATATAGAGCTTAATGATCCACACTAGTATTTGGACAACAAAAATTATTAAGGTAATAAGGATTCTCATCCTTCTTCTTTTTTCAGTTCTTATGAACCTCAAGAAGGATAACCTAGTTTGATTCTCTCTCAAAGGAAATAGTAGACTCAATTGTATTCCTTGAACACATTTACTTGAATGGAATGTATATTGAAATATGAATGATTTGATAATTTAAAATACTGGTTGGACAATGATCAATTATTTAGCCAACTATAAACCAGTGCCTTAACCTTGGGCTATGAGTCAATATCTGGTATAACTCCACAATAAGGTGATTAATAAAACATATGCAACAAAGATAAAGTGCCAAGGAAATAAAAAAGTATACTCTTCCTACAACTATATCATTAGATCCTTAAACTAATGCTAAGCTCTCTGAAGTCACTTGAAATAATTAATCCTTCCTTGAAGGAGCTCACAAATGACTGCACAACAACCTTGTGATCAGTATGCCTAAATTCCTTACAAGTAAACATACAAGAGAAATAACAAGAATGAAAAAGACAATCCAAGATGTAGAAAAGAGATTGTAAATATTTGTATTAATTTCTTAAAGCTTCAAACACATATAGATAGAAAAATAATACAAAGGCACATAAAAATTTTAGAAGTCTGCCTTGTAATATATTTCATTGATTTTCAGTTTCCAACTTTTCCAACCTCCTACAAAATGATAGAAGAGAACTATATATAGGCCTAAACCATCTTGGAATACTTAAGATAAGGATGCTACAAGCTTCAGATGGTTTAGGAAACCTAACCCTAAAAATATAGAAAAAGACAAAAGACAGGAATGATCCAAGCGGTGGAAGGACAAAAATGAAGAATGTAATATGATTTTGCTCCTTTGTCTTTTTTTGAACTTTGGTGTCTTTGTCTGTATGTGTTCAAGATAGCAACTGATAGTTGAAATAAGACTTAGTGACCACCAATACAAGCTAACTTACACTAATATCTGTAAGATTGCTAACCTCCTTGTGCTCAAAGAGCAGGCACCAAGTGTTTCTCTATTCTTCATAAATGACATCAATGTCCTCTGCAACAACTTTCTTCTTTTTTGGCTTTGTCAGTGTGTCCCATGCTACTACATCATCTTCAGCAGGCCAATTAAAGCTCTTAATACTCTCAAGTTGTTCTTTCTACCTGTTCCACTGAGTATCTATTATACTCTTGACGTCTGTTAGGAATTTATTGATGTCAGTCTCAGCCTTAAAGGATTCATCCAAAATCTTATTGTAACATTCCATACCAAGATCTGCATTGTCAGTAATAAATGCCTTTTTCTTAGGCATTTTTTTTTATCAAACTCTACTTTCCATGCTTCCAAGGCTTTAATATGGTTTTCTTCTCCCTTGATCGGAGGAATAAATCTATTGAAATTTGATCCAAAGAGATTGATCCTGGCCTCAATCTGATTTAACTTGCCTGTGAAGAAAGGCAAAGTCACATTTACCTTCTCAATCTCATCACCAACCTATGTGACTATATCTGGTAGGTTATTCCTGTGTGGTTGCAAAGATGCCAACCTCTCAAATAATTGTGTCCTGCTAGACCATGTTCCAAAATAGGGGTTTAAAGTAGAAATATAACTTGTAACCTCAGTATGTAGAATAGGAATCTTATTATATACATTCAAAATTAGGCCAGTCTTTTCCTTTAATATATCAATTCTATGCTAAAAAATACTCATTAGTGATCCTAGGACAATCTGATTATGCTCCATGATCTGCTCCTCTGTTTCAACATTTTCCCCTGTATCTCTGTTTGGACTTCTTCATGTGCAACTTCCTTTGGTGATGCAGGGATGACCTCAGGTTTCTCCGTCAACTGCTGAGTCAGATCTCTGATTGTGTTATCTAAAGCATGAATTTTTATCTGACACAACTCCCTATCCTTCATAATGGAACTGGTTTCTTCTATCAAGGTATTATACCTCTATGATATCTGCTCAGTTTTATCCATATTTAATTGAGTAAAATATGAGAATACTTGTGAAATATCTATATCATTTATATTTTTAATAGACCATACCATTTGGATGCCTACCGTGTTCTCTTGAATATTCAATAAGACTAGCTTCTGATCCTTAGGAGCTAGGATCCACATTGCAACATCCTCAGACTTTGGGTTATAAACAAATCCTTTTATTAGTTCTCCAACTTGAACTTATGAAGATAATTTCAAGTCCATTTGCTTCCTTATCTAGTCAATTATAAATGCTGAGGCTAAATCCCAGCCTTCAACAAGTAACATCCCACTGGCTTTAACCAGTTTCCTTGCTTCTTCTGGAGTAATTTCCTTTATTTCAGGATCATAATCCTTTATAGCCTGTAAAGCTTCTGCTATTTTATTGGCTCTCCTCCATCCAACTAAAGTTGTTTACCAACTTGTTGTTTCTTATTCCATCTAAGGAAATCTTTAAATTCCTTGGTTTTGATGAAGTTCTCATCATCCAGGAATTGCTGCTGATGAATCAACCTTTCATCAATTCATGTTCTAAGAGGCAATTCAATATTATCCTCTTCATCCTGTTGCAACTTCTTTCCCTTTCTGATCTCCTTCCTCAACTGATGATCATATGGTCTATTACCAAGAATAAGAGCACTGACTTTATTCTTTTTCTTCTCTCTCCTTACACAAATTATTGCCTGGGAAGGCTCTCCAATTTCAAATTTTTGCCTTTTGAGAGAAGGTTCATTTGTAACCTCAATTTTTGGGAACTCTATTAGGTCAATAATAATCTCATCTCCTGCTTATTCTTCTTCATCTTCCTGATTGACTGGAGGGGCAATACGCGAGGGGTAGCCTTCATCACTATCATCATCATACTCAGATTCAGAATGCTCTGGTTAACCCTTCTCAGGAACTACTAGTGCATCTTCTAGTTAATTGCACAGCAAAGTGTGAGAGTCAATCATACCCTCTATCCTCTTTAAATAGGGTAAATTAGGGAAGAATCCTAAAAAATACAATCCCTTCCTCTTTACCTACCTTTCAAGGTCTAAACTCTTTAACTTTATTGGCTCTCATAATTACTTCTTCATCCTAAATAATATTTCTTATGGCATATTTTTCTATGCACTCTTCATACTCATAAGTGTAAGGAATAGTTGGGGTGAGAAGCTTCTTGGCACTTGCAATGAATCCCTTTGTATCAACGTACCTAAATAATGCTGCACCCATCCTATAATGGCTTAGCCAATTATTTACTAAATATATGGCTCTCTTTCCAATAGTAAATTGATATATTTTAAACTATTTGGGAGTGAATGTCCCTTTCTTTTCACGAGCCAGATTCTCCTTATATGTTAACATAAGTTGCCATATGAACGCCATTGCTGCAATTCTGGCAGGAACATGAAATGGAAGTATGTGTGGTGGATGAGAACATCCAGATACTCTGGTTATAATAAAATTTTGTTCCAAGTAGAAATCTCCCCAGTTCTGATCTCTAGGCCACTTTTCTACATAATCATAAGGCCTCAACAATTACAGTAACTTGGCTGGTAATCTAGTCTTGTTCACTCGTAGACAATGTAATAATGGATAGACTATCCAGTTCTCAAATGCACAAAATTCACAATCCTTTGCAGTATAATTCCAAATTCTTATCAAAATTTGAATAAGGTTGGGCTAACCCTGGTGCATTAATTATGGTCTCAAATTATTCAAATACATTACAATATAGTTATAATACGTTATCAAATGCATTAGAATGGATTAATGCAAAAATTTAGGTTCCTTTTCCTTATTCTTTATGGCCACAAACCCCTCATGCATTCTATTAATTATATACTAGATGTAATCATAAGTGGTGCTAGCATGGACATCCTACAAGTCTAGGGTAATCATCAGGACATCTGTAGTGATCCTCTTTGAATCCCCATCCCTTCCTAGTACTCAATAGAGTGCAAAAGCAATATACTTGATATAATTGTTCTAATCCTTATAAGCATAAGGAGCAAGTCCTAGCACGGGGGAAATATAATTATTGATTTGCCTAGGAATATGTCTTTGTACTAGACTTTTAACTACCCCTACCTATTTTTCATACCTAGCTTCCAGTTTCTTAAAGTCATTCTTTGTTGACATAGGGTGATAAAGGTTGAAGGCTTTCATAAAAGAATTTCTGTTTAAGGCCACTAGTATAGTGCCATCACTCCTCTTAATTTTTTTAGAAAGAGAATCATAGTTATTTACTAAAGATAAAACAAGATCAGTATCTATGAATACATTAGGCACAATTAACTTGGCTAACCCACATGTCCAAGGGTTCAACATAGGTACAACTTCATCTGAATTTTTATAAAAATAATTGAAGAGAGAGTAACCTGATGAACCTGGAGTTTTGGCATCTCAGATGTATGCTAGGTCATCATTTAGGATATCATCCTTTGACTTCTTGTTTTGTGTTGATCCTGGCAGAAATGTCAAGAATTCATTAGAGAAATTCCTTTTTGCCTTGGCTTATCCTCCATTTCTTCGCTTTTCTCACTGGTGGAAGCTACATTGACTTCCCTACTCATCCTGGTTGTTTACTTTTATCACACCTTTCTTACTGATATTGAAACAAATCTATTTACACAAAACCCTTATTTCTGAACTGTAATGCACTAAAAACAATCTAAGCTCTAAAAATCAACCAAATTCCCCTGAATTCTGAACCGGAAACCTTAATTGCTTGATCTTTTAAGCTGGAAACTCTCTATTTTTGTAAAAACTGATAACTTGGAAATTTCTTCACTCTAGATTTTGAAAGCAATGTAAATAAGAATGAAGCACAATATCATCTATTTATAGTAAAGAATGATGAAAGTACATAGCTCATAATTGGGTAATCCCATCACGTCTGCCTTCAATTCAGCATACTATGACATCAATGCTTTCCTAGTCGTAGCCTTAGATTATGATAGGAAATCAAATTTCAAATGAGTGTAGAATTGATGAAAGTCCTTATTAAATTCGATAAGAGGTCAATTCTGTTATGATTGGCTGATCCTCAGACACCTCAACTACCTTTCCAAGTTGTCATAACTTCTCTGAATCCTCATTGGCTGATGAATTTTCAATATTGGCGCATCAACAACTGTATTTATTTTTATCATGGATTAAATTTCACTTTTCCTTATTATAAACCTCACGAGTACATCTTATCTCCATGACACTGAGAAAAATCCTTAACTGTGATCTCTTTCTGAGACTTGGTGACAACATGTACTATTAACTTCAGTTCTACCTTTAGTTTCCTTTTAGCAATCACGTGACTATGAAAAGCTAAGTTGCTGAAACATTTCCTTTGCTTTGGGTTTATTCTGAGACTACACAATCACCGTTGATTTCCTTTTGATTTGACGCCTTTCGCCAAGTCTTGTAATCTTTTGGTATAACCTTAATTTGTTCTGAGACTTTGTGACATAAGATTTATGTCTTTGATTTTATATATTTAATTCCTTTTGGAGACTACGTGACTAGAACTTGTCTCATTGTCGCGTAACAATTTTTATTTCATCAAATCCATCAAGAGACTCCCCGACTACCATTGATATTTCTTAGCTCAACATTTGACGACCAATATTAAGTCTCATAATAATTATATAAATCCTTAATATGTCTTGAAACCTGGCGACTAAAGCATAATGTTACATTTATTTCTTTCTATCTCTTAGTTGCTAGAAGAAAATAAACCAGGCCATCTTATTTAGAGATTACCTGACAACCGTTGATCTTTCATCTGACAACATCTGACAGCTCCCACCAAGTCTCTTAATACTTCATGTAAACCCTAAATCATTTTGAGACCTGGTGATAACACACTTTGTCTCATAATCGCCAAATAATTTCATTATATTAAAAATTAATCAGAGACCACGCGACTATACCTTTAATCTTTGTGATACTTATCCACGTGTCTCAATGTTATTCCTTGTCTCCTGATCACTGAATAACTATTGAATTTTCAAATTCTATAAGTGACTTCACTCCATCCATTGGATCTTACTTTAATCAGATGGCTATCTCCAAGTCTTGCAATATTTTTCTTAACTCATCATTTGTTTCGAGACTTAGCAACAACACTGCTTTTAAACTAAATTTCAACCATAGTTTATTCAGAGATAATGCAACTATTAAAACTCCATCTCACTGCATGATTTACTAACCACAGAGTTAATCTAAAGACTCCCTAACTGCCAGTAGATTTAATATGAGATGAACGGTTGTCACTAAATCTCATGATCTTTTCACTCAACTCACTTTTTATTACGAGACACCTTTAATATTTTAACTTAACACATACCCCAGGTTATATCTGGAGATAATGTGACTGAGAAAACTCAAAGTCATGATATGAAATCATTAACCCTGATCTTATTTAGAGACTACCCGACCACCGTTGATCTTTCTTTTAGATGGACGGTCTGTGCTAAGTCTCATAATCATTTAAGAATATTCCTTTTCATTGAGAGATAGTGCGACAAAGGCAATTTGCTAAGTCTTGTAACCATATGGATTATTCTCTTTCTTTTATGAGACTAAGTGACTATCATATAAGCAAATGCATATTTTCAGGACTTAAGTATGAAAAATTAACATGAAAATAGAACCCATTTCAGAAATTTAGGATTTTTTTGCATTTTCACATAGAAATAACCTAAGGGCTTAGGGTTTTAAGCATTTTGAACAGGGTATAACCCAATACACAAGATTTTTTGACATTTTCAACAAGGTTTTGGGCTAAAAAAATATTTGCAGAGGTATATAAGCATTTTCAATAATGGATTTCAACTTTTTGGGCATAGGAGAGACAAGAAACTTCAAAATTTTATAAGGCAAACTCAAAAACAAGAAATAAAACATATAGTGGCTCTCTTTGAGGATGGCTAAACACAAGTTTATGACAAGAATATTAGAATCTCTAGTTGTAAACCTTTTATTTGATGTTGATTAACCTACTGCTAAAAGGAAATACACAAGAGAAAGGAAAACCTACTCATATACATATGATACAAAAATTACTTACTTGTGCATGAAACTTTTATCTTTTCAATTGAAGAAAGGCTTCAAAAATTTCCCATGCACAGGCAACTCAAATTATTCTCCATTTTTCCAAAGCTCTAAGAAATTGGTCCAAGCCATAATGACTTAAACTTCTTGTGCTTTCCTTTATCTTTTTCTCTTACATTCCACTGCAAAACAAGATCACCTGGTTGGAATTTTCTATTACTAGCCCTTTTTTCAAACATATATTTCATCTTTTGCTGTAAATTTATATTCTCTTTCTGGCTATCCTTTCTGGTTTCATCCAACTCTGTCAACTGCATCACTCTGTCTTGCATACTGTCAGAAAGATCTAATTGTTCTTCTTGTATAAATTGGTGTACTGGTAATAAAGTGTTATTAGGTAGTCTTGATTTCATACCATATACAAGTTCAAAAGGTGATTTTCCTGTTGCCTTTTTAACTGTTATCCTGTCAGCCCATAATGCTAATTTTAGTTTTGTATGCCATGCCCTCTTGTTCTTCTCAAGAGTCTTTTTCAAAATCTTCAATATACTTTTGTTACTAGATTCAGCTTGTCCATTTTCTTGAGGGTGGTATGGGGATGAATATGACATCATCATCCCATACTTTTCACAAAAATATTTTATCTTATCTGACCTAAAACACATGGCATTGTCCATTACTAAATTTACAGGCACACCAAATCTGGTTAATATATTTTCCATCAGAAATCCAGTAGCAACCTTAGTAGTTGCCTTTTTTGTGGGGATAGCTTCAATCCATTTTGTAAAGTAGTCTGTGGATACCAGTATCCAACTGTGTCCACCACTGGATTTTTCTAAAAATTCACCTATAAAATCAATTCCCCACACAGTAAAAGGGGCTTTTGCACTTACATGATTTAATAACAGAGCTCCTAAAAATTTTAACTTATTTTTGAACCTCTGACATGGCTCACATCTCCTAACATATGCATGGGTATCTGTGAATAAACTGGGCCAAAAATAACCATCCCTTAGGATCTTGTGGGAAGTAGACTTGGCAGAAAAATGGTCTCTACAGACCCCAACATGCATTTCATTTAATATTTTCTTAGATTGGCTTTGATCTAGACATAGCAGTAATACACCATTTCTATCTTTCCAGTATAAATTTCCTTGCACTAAGGTGTATCTCTGAGCCTGTATTCTGAGACTTCTCTTTTGGTTATCTGTCATAGCATCATGACACTTGGCCTTTTTTTAACTAAATTACAATATCAGTATAAAATGGTTGTTTCTCTATACTTGTAATTGTTTGATCATGTATTTCTGTATTAGTTACTTGTAATAAATCCAAGTTCTCCTCTGTCATGAGCTTTCCAAACCTTGACCTCTTACCAATTTGGTAATGTATATTTCTAGGTTAAATTCCCGAATTTGGTTAATCCACTTACATCTCTTACTAGTACCTCTGATTGAGTAAGAATGTCCTTTACTGATGTATGAGGTACATATGCCAATACTTTAGCACGAACCAAATATGGTCTAAAATATTTTACATCCTTTACCAAGGCATATGCTTGCTTTTCCATCATCTCTAATTCAGTTTTGTAGCTTGAAGGGATTTTCTAAAAAAGGCTATTGGATGTTCAAACCCTTCATCATCTTTTTGTAACAGAACAACAAAAATAGTATGAAAAGATGCAAAGGAAAATAAAGAAAAGGGCTTACTGTGGTCTGGTGATTTCATAATAGGTGCCTCTTGTACTGCCTTCTTTATTCTTTCAAATGCTATTTGAGCTTCCTCACTCCAGTAAAATTTTACATCTTTCTTTAGCAGCTTGATAATTGGTTTGACAACCTCTGCAAAGTTAGCTATGAATCTTTTGACAAAGTTTATCTTTCCAAAGAAATATTGTACTCCTTTTATATTTTTTGGAGTAGTGACCTTTTGGATAGCCTCTATTCTCTCAAGGCCTATCCTGACTCCATCTTTGGACACTATATGTCCCAGTAGATTTCCTTCTCTAATTGAAAATGACATTTTCTAGGGTTTTGTGAAACAACATACTTTAAAGGCTTATTACAATTTTTCTCTAGGTGTTAATAGTGATCCCCTGCCCTTTTAGAACATCCAGTCAATTCATCTTGATAAATAACCATGAATAGATCAATAAATTATTTAAATGCCACATCCATGGCTCTCTAGAAAGTTGCTCCTGCATTTATTAATCCAAAGGGCATTCTGACATAGACATAGGTTCCCCATGGAGTAGTAAAAGCAATCTTGAATTGCTCTGATTCTTTCACAAGTACCTGGTTGTAGCCAGAGAATCCATCTATCATTGACAACAACTCACAACCAGATACCTTATATAACATTGCTTCCATATTTGGCAGAGAATAGTTATCTTTTAAGGAAGCAATGTTCAAGTTTTTACAATCTACACATAGTCTTATGTCACCATTCTTATTTCTTACTGGTGCTAAGTTTGAGACCCAAGTTGAGTGTTTGATTGAATGAATGATTCTAGCATCTTTTAACTTCATCAAATCCTGTTGAATCTTAGGAGCCAATAGAGGATAAATAGGTCTATGCTTTTGTCTAAATGGTTTCATGTCAATTTTTAGTGGAAAAGATCCTCTCTATAAGCCTTAATATCTTCATATGACCAAGAAAAAATATGCTTATGTTTTCTTAGTAGTTTTATCAGGTTGGTTCTAACTGTATGCACCCTAAAATGGTCGCCTAGACTGTGGGCCCCATTTATCATTTTATCAATCTATCAAATTTCTGAATCAATGTTTTACAATATTTTCAATTCAAATCAATTTCCTTGATCAAATTGTAATTAATTTAATTATTCAATCATTTCAATATTTCCTAAGGTTTGATCATTTTTATCTAATAAAAGATTTAATTTTCTTTTTAATTAAATAAAATTTATCTTATTTAATTAAAAGATTTAATCTCCCTTTTAATTGAATAAAATTTATCTTATTTAATTAAATTAAATTTCTCCCTTTTAATTAAATAAAATTCCTCTTATTTAATTAAATTCAATTTCCCCCCATTTAATTAAATAAATTTCTTCCAATTTATTTAATTGAAAGAAAACCCCTCTTTTAATTAAATAAATAAAAATCCCCACTTAAAGCACTTTATTTTTTAAAAAAGGAAATAAATTAAATAAAAATTAAATAAAAATCCCTTTTTCTTCACATCTTCCTAAGTGGTGGGTTTTTGCCTCTCAATCTCAACCATTGATCAATTCTTTTTGCCTCTTAATCTCAATCATTCACTTTTCTTTATAAGGAAATCTCTCCTCATTTTCATATTAGGTTTTCATAGTATTGTTATGTTGCAGGTTTGGAGAGCAATTTTGGAGTAGGATTTGAGCACTTAAGCTTGGATATTGCAACTTCTCTATCTTCTTGTCTTCTTCTTCTTGCATTTATGGATCCTCATGTAGATTAGATTCATGTTTATTTTCATAGATTAATATTGCATTTGTATTTCCTTTCATAGATTTAGCCATGCATTGTTATCATTTAGATTAATTTCCTTTCATGCATTGTTATCATATAGAGTAGATCTAATTTTCATGCATTTGAATCTCTTGTTTCATGGTGTACTTGCATAGGCACTAACTAGGTCAATTTGAGGGCCTACATTTCACACCTTTGCATTCCATGACTAGAGAACTATGGATCGATATTTGAGGCCTCATTCTTGAGAAACCTTGGATGGAATGATTCATAGAAGTGTGTCAACATTTTAGCACACACTAACATGAGATTCTAATCCTTTTCCAATGTAAACTATTTAAGGAGTGGTCTGTGAACCCAATTTATTTCCTCTAAGCCCTCAATCTTGGCATTTCTTATTCCTGATGTTTGTTCACTTTAATTAGTAAACAATGCCTCTAGTTCTATGATTCCCTTAGGAATTTGGTTAGAACTAAGTTGGACAACCTCATCCCCCAGTATACACTCTTTACCATCAATGACTTCAAGCATATTATTGCAATCTATACGCTAGTCCTCATAATGATCAATGCATTAAAGAAATCTAAGGATATCTTGGTCATCCTCAAACACTTTCCAATTGTAAATGTTGTCTAGGACAACTGGTCTTCTTTTGAATTCCTTAATTGATACCCCATTTAAGGTCATGTCATCAGTTTTCAAGGCAACATTAGCCAATAAATCTGCCATTGTGTTTCTAGACCTTTCTATCCAGTTTATATTAAAGGCATCAAAGAATTTTATTTGATCCCAAATAGCATGTCTATACATTTTCAATCTATCATTCTTTACAACATATTTGGATCTCACCTAGGCTACTACTAATTCTGAATCACCATAGACTTTTAAACATTTTATACCATGTTTAGTAGCAATTTCTAGCCCTAGAAACAAAGCTTCATACTCTGCTGTATTATTTGTACATTGAAAAGATAGCAGAAAAGAATATTTGAAAGTGGTACCTGATGGAGATATAAATAGAACTCCAGCTCCCGATCCTTCTTTTGAACAGGTTCAATCAAAGTACATCTTCCACAAACCATAATTTTTTATAGATAAATCCTTCAGCAAAGGATCAATATTCTCACACTGGTGATCACTCCTTTTAATTCTAAAATTGTCCATGTCAATGTCAACACAATAATTAATATCAGCATCCTCAAGTAATTCTATCATGTGAGGCGTCCTTCCCTCTCTGGACATATTTACATTATTTCCAGCTATATTGAAAGTGGCATAAGATAGATCACACTGTATACTGCCACCCATCCATTAAAGTACTCCATTTTCTAGATAACAACATGCCATAGTGTGGTGGTATGTTAACCACTAGTACACTCATAGTTAACATTGTATCTGGACACATGGCTAATTTGTAGGGTAGGGCTTCAATAGTCCCAACAATAGGAATTTCTCTAGAGTTCATTGCTTGGCATCTCCCATGAGGATTGTCTACTTGTAAACCCATAGATCTCATAATCTTTGTAGGCATTACTGTATTTGATGCTCCTGAGTCTATCATACAATTTTTCAGCATCTTTCCATTTATAACCAAAGTTAAGAAAAAGGGGTCAACAACCCCTACAAAAGTGTTTGTATTCAAATAAATCTAAGGAATCTCATAGATCATCCCCTCAGGATCTTTCCCCTTGTTTTTTGATTTCTTTTGAATATGCTCAGTTTTCTGAGGTTTTATCAATGACACATTATTCAATATTGACAGAACTTTATCTTTATGTTCTGTTATTCTCATCATCTCAAGGAATGGGACCTTCACAGTCATCTGAGATAAGCACTGTCCCATATGATCTACTGGAGTATATTTTACATCAGTGGTTTTATATTTTTCTACAATAATATTATTTTCTTCTATTTGAATATTCTTAGTAGGTTCTTCCCTCATAGATTTCTTATTTTCTATTTTAGGGGAAGAAAAACTGGCCTCTGGATCTTTAGCCTTTTCCACATGTACATATTTTTTCTCACTAGCTTTATTTACTATCTTGACCTTAGGTCTATTTGCATTTTCCCCAGGTCCATCATTTTTAGGTACATATTTGGCATTTGTTCTATTTTATTTTATAAATATGCCCGATGGTTGACTACCAACATTACCCACCACTCTATTTCTTAGGTGATAATTGTTCCTAGCTTTGTTCACTAAGTCAGCAGTGATTCTGGATTTTTCCTCATCATAGGTTTTTCTCACTACTGGAGATTCCTAACTATTTTGGGCATAACATCTTATGTGGTCATCCCTTTCTTCTTTCTCACTATCTGACAAGACTTGCTGATGGTGAACTTCAACATTTCCTTGTGAGCCATATATGTCATGATTCTCAATTTCTTCATCAGAATCCATATCATGAAAAGAATATGCATTATTCATATTATAATCACATGTATCATCTTCATCCTTATCTTTCTCCTCATTTGATTTTAAATTTAAATAGACAACACAAAAGTCAGGATTGTGTGGTGCCTCACAGGCCTCACACTAGAAGTCATCATTGTACATATGAATAACATTTTTGTGTAAAGGATCAGGGGTCCTATTCTCAATTTTCTCTTTTCTAGGTGGAGCAATAGGCTTACCATCCTTAAATTGGGTACCATAGGGGTAATTTTGCATCCTATTTTGTAGATTGTAATTATTATTATAGGATGGCTTATTATTTTGTGGAGCCCTATACTCTCTGTACTCAGGTTCCTTTTGACTGCTTCTATTAAAGCGTGGATCCTCTCTTTTACCCAATTTCCCTGATATCCTTCTATTCATTTCTATGTTCACAGCTATTTTATAGGATTTTGTTAGAGTCCTAGGATTGTTATCCCTTAATGCATAGCCCATTTTTGAATCAAAGGCATTAAGATAGATAGCTAGACATACTTTTTGATCCAACTTCATCTTTTGGAATAGCTTATGCATAGCTCACTGAAATCTTATATTGAACTCTATTACTTCTTCATTTGAGTTCTTTCTTATGTTGTTAAACTCATTAAGAAAAAACCCTTCATCATTCTTGTCACCATATTGGTCCTTGAAAAGATTAATCAGTTCATCCATAGTTCCTACAGAACCATGTGATAAGATCCTAAACCATTCCCTAACATCTTCTATTAGAGATTGTACAAATAGCTTCATAATAACATCTTCATGATTGATATTTAAATCATCTATAACATCAAAGAATTTTCTTAAATGTTCTTCATAGGTGACAACATTATTACGTGAAAATTTTGGGAGATTTTCTCCCATATCCTCTGGTATTACATTAGGATAACCTGGAATTCCAAAGAAATAAAATTGCTTATACCTTTCTGTAGGAAGAGGCCTCCTTTGAAATTTGTCATTCTCCTTGGGAGAAAAGAATTTTCTATGGTCTTTGAAAGAAGAAGCCTCATTTTTTGATGTTGTAGGGTGCTCTATATCAGCAAAACAAATTGTAGTTGACAGCAAAAAGTTAATTTTTATTTTCATTTCATTGGTAGTAGTTTCTACTTCAGCTTTTTCCAACATCTTAGCCATAGTTTCCTTTTATTTTCTAAATTTTTCAAGGTCAATGTCTAATTTGGACATTTGCTCTGTCAAGTTCTTTTAAGGTTTAGGCTTCTCAACTTCTGTTTCAACAACTTTACTCCATCCTTTATCTTTGAAGCCTTGAGAACCTAAATTTTGGTGGGTGCTGGGAGTCTCTTGGTCTCTACGAGACCTCTCAATATTTATTGCAGCTTGATGTCTTAGGGTTCTTTTCCTATTCTTATCAACATCTTTCTGCTCATGTTTTTTCTTCTTATGTTCTTTTTCCCTTTTCATCTATTGAATAAGGGAAAGATGTTTCATGAGGATTGTTTCTTCCTCTATAAGATCATCAGAAGGAACTTCTTTAGAATCTGAACTAATTGTATTTGTTCCTTCTCTCTCACTAGAAGTGCTAGTGATTGCATAGTTGTCTAGTCCAAGACTTGGGGCTTGGGATTATAAATATTCCGAGGCACTCTCTTCTTGACTAGACTAATTATTATTTTTCTTTCTAGTGCTATTCTCTTCACTTCTTGGAGGAGAATCATTGATACTTGCTTGAATTTTCCTCTGCCTCCAAGAAATCCTAGTTTTTGAAGTAGTGGGAATCCCACTATCCAACTTAGCTTCTGGATTGTTCTTCATTCTATACCTAGTATTCATATTTTTAAAATATATCATTGATTCTTCAACTGATCACAAAGATTTCACTTTTAGAATCGCCACCTAGAATTGGGAAATACTGAATACTATTAGAACGACTTAGGCAAATTTTAACTATAAACTTGATTTCTTAAACACCACAGATTCCTTATAAGCTTATTTTCAAGTTTTACACAAGACTCCCCAGCAGAGTTGCCAATTTGTTAGCTCTTTTTCATGTAGAAACAATTTTAAAATAATAGTATAGTTGTGTACTTGAATGTGTTGGTTCTTTTTTATGCTATGATTATTGAACAACAACCTTTTCACTTTCTGATAGATTTTATAGAGTAGCCAACTCCCGGTATTCAACCAAGACTGAAAAGGACCAATTAACAAGGATGTGGATCCATACTTCTATGCTTTAGGTTCTACAAAACCAAGCAGGGACACCCTTCAATTTCTTCAATACTTTGTTTGGCATCAATCAGCAGCAATCTCACAAAGGCTTCAACACGATCAGGAGATACTAGGTGACCGACTAATCACCCATTAAACATAAATATTGAAGTAGAGCAGGATAATGGTATAACCACAAACCACATAAAACCTTCAGATATTTGGAGTTTATTTCTTTAAATGTAGAACATAGCCAAGACTTAACTAGATATGCATCAATACAAGATGTACTACTCAATGATCAGTGCTTTATCCATTGGGCAATTCCCTTTAACCAAATTCAGAAATACAAAAATCCACTTTTTTCAGAGATTCCAAGCCATAAACATAATAAATCCAGATCAATACTACTTATAGAAATCCTCTTGTAGACAACCAAATGAAACTATGTCACATCTACAACATCATTTAATCTGATCCTAGTTTAGAATTGAAGAATGATAACACATACATAGATAAACTCCATGAAAAGAATCAGAAAGTTTAGACTTCACAAGACTGACACCAAGGAGAGATTTGAATTTGCAATTCTCATATTAAGTGTGAAGAATCACATTATTGTACACAAATTTGCAATCAGGAATATACCGCTTCAATAAGCTACAAAAAATCAATGACATTCTATTCTATTTGAATACAAAATTGGTACAATCAACAAAATATATCCCTATTGGAACCATAAAATGATTGGAAGCTCCTGGAGCTAGTACTCTGCAACTCTCTATGGATACTAGGATTTGGAACCCTGTAACAATGGAAGAAATCTGCATAAGTAGAAAGAGAAAAACCATCAGATTTATCCTCCCTTCAACACCTATCCCTTCTCCCAAATATCTTGAACTAAACCTTTTATAACTTCTCAAAAATCTGATTTTATCTGCAGAAACATCTTCTTTGTTTTTTCCAAATTTGAGCTGACTCAATGTTTCTTCATTTTGTTCAAACTAATTTGATCTTGCACCAAAATGGACTGCAAAAATGGATTCCTCATTTTGATACCTTTCCAGGTGTATATGATAGTTGATACTTCTGATAAAATTTGCCCCCTGAATCATTAAAAAGACTTTCCCTTTCCGTGCATATTTCTTGAATAATTTATGAAATATTTGTGCCTTTTGAATAGTCAAACTATTGAGTTGAGATGATTTTTAATTAAATATTTGCATATTTTATCTTTTATCCTTATTTCACCCAGATTTAATCAGCTTGTGACACTTGTCAATCAGGCTTAATGGCTTAATGGTTAGATGTTGAGCACTTTACCATTAAGCCATTAAGTGGACCTTAGGATTAAGTTCAACATGCAAGTTCTTTAACCTTTTCAATTTTGAAATAAAATCATTTTAAATTTCAAATTAATCCCTTTAATTTGTAGTGTACTAGATTTTTCCATGTGGCACCCTTTGATTGGCTCTATGCGTCCACTAGGCACCATGTCACCTGCCTTATGCCATGTGGCATCCTCTGATTCACTCGTAGGTCCACCTATTTACCATGAACTACATTGGCCCACCATGTGTCTGGGGTGCCACATGTCACCTTGGCTTAATGGCTTAGTGGTTAGATGTTGTACATCTTTCTCATTAAGCCATTAAGTCATCCATTAATTTCAACTACCTTGAGATTCATGCCCAAACCTGCAGCCTATTAGCCAACTCATTTGCCATGTCACACTCGTGAGTCCCACCAAAATTTGGTGTTTATTCATCGAAGTCGTTATGGCATGAATTTTGAGGCACCTTCCAAGCTCATGCATGTGCATAGCCTTCTCTTTCTTCTTCAAATAATCATCTGTGGCTTTTACCTTTTAAACATCTTGAAACTCCCTTTCATGATGAATGTGGGATTAAATCCTATAAGTTTTTAAATCCTTCTTTTCTTTTTGAATCAAAATTTGTGGGCCCCGCTGCGCACTAAGCTCTCTATCCTGCGTGGTCTCCAAGAGCTCTTGGTTCTTACTTCATAATACATGTTAATCTCTTTACTATAAAAACATTCAAACTTTACATCACCTTGGCGCATGTGGGATAAATCCTAAAACCCAGTTACAAAAACACAAGCCCAGCACATCTGTCAAATACATTTGCCTGAAAGTTTTATCCTTTCAAATTCCCCCACACAAGCTTGTTTATATAATCGAATTTGTGTATACTTAAAAATGCTCTTGTGCAGCCACAATTAACTTTACACCTGCCAAATTGTTTACCAAATCCATGCATTGAAGTTTTAAAATTCTTTCCTCTTGCTGCTACATGGGGTCTCTTGTTTTGAAATGCACTGGCTCTCCATCAAAACCAACACAGGCAATATGCTGGAAAAGGTTGTAAAACTAATTTCTTTACACCTACCAATTTCTATTTGTTTGAATTGTTTGCTTTAAACAAGCCATGCAGCCCTTCCCTTAATAAACAGTAGCGATAGAGAAGATATTGACTAGATAGAGATTGAAAATGTTGGGGCAACTATTCTGGCACTTTTCTGAGCACAGTTTTGACGTGAAATTAGAATATTTAGAAAAACCGTCAGTTGACATGTCCACACTCATTCTTTGAAATCCATAACTTTGAAGGCACTTCTCACTCTCAATCCATTCCATCATCTTCCTGGACATTACACCTGATGACTGGCATTGGTATTTGACTAATGATTTCTGTGTGGAGGGGACAAATGAGTATTTCTTCTCAAGCACACAACAAGCTCCAGAAGATGAAACAGAGAAAGTGCACATTTCTACAGGAAGCTTCTCACATTCTACACCTCCTTCACCTATGTAATTCTATGCTACAGTGATCTGCACCCCTTCCTTATTTCACTGGCCTCCTCTCTCATACACAACTCCAATCCAAATATTTTGCAGGCTCCTTATTAAACATTGCGCATTCATTTATGGTGAATAGTGTGGCCAAGAAAATAATGAAAGGTTTTTGAATTTGGATTCACATTTATGAAGTGCATTAGCTTGAAAGTATTATCCTTTCAAACTCCCCACATTCCCAGTGTTGGTTTACTTTGCAACATGTCTAGTTTTGTTTTTGCATATAGTGTGGGCTCTTGCTCAAAACTCTAGCGCTGCTTGCTTTACTATTTCTTTATATCCAACGCTGAATACAATCTATTTCCTCCATCTTGGGCAGCATGTCTTTTACATTTGCTAATATGAGTTTACTTGAGAGTTTTTAAAGACCTTGTTTATCACCTCCTACGCAGCTTCTTTTCTCACTCCACATGGCTCTCTCCGTCTCCATTATATTTGATGCCTTCTTCCCATTGCATTAGCTTGAAAGTTTCTAATGCCTTTTCTTGGCTCCCTGCCTTCTTTTGGCTTTCAAAAAACATGCATTGTCTGTTTATATACCATAAAAATTATCCCTTTCTATATAAAAAATGCGCTATCCATTTTAATGTGTTGAATATAGTTTCTTACCTCCATTTCAATGTGAAAAAAACTTCAATTTATGCCAAGTCTGTGTACTCAATTTGAGTTACTATAGTAAATATTGTGCATCACTCTAAGTTTTTTGACCATGCGCAAGACTTCATCCTCCAGTCCCTCATAATAAAAAATCATATCTGCGCCATCCCACATTCACAATACTTCATCATGTTTACTAAACAATAAGTGTGAAAATGTATAATTGATTTACCCTTGGACGATGGAAATTCATCATGTAAATCTAGAGACCCATTAAGGAGAAAGAGTATAAAGCATGTCTACTTGAAATTGAGAAGGAAAAATAGGGATCGATATTAAGCTTTGACACCTAAAATCTAGAAAGACTATCCACATATTTTGAAAAGATATCACCCATTTTGAAAAAGTGTGTGAGAGTCCCCTTCCAAGTGGACATGGTCAACCTCAAGTTTCTAAGCTAATTCAACTGCCATTAGAGCCACCATTTCTTCAACATAATATTTTGTTCCATCAACAAGGTTGGAAGAAGCCAAAGCAACAATGTTCCCCTCTTTGGGACTTTTAATTGATATAGATATTAACTAGTTGCAAGTTACCTTTCTGAAACAACCTTTATATATTCAAAAATACTAATCCGAACAATAGCAATTAGCCTCTAGAACTGGCTTAGAAAACTTACTGATTCAAGTATCCAGAATGTGGCACTAGGCACACATGCCATGGTTATCATTATTCCATACCGCAAAGTGAAATTTGATGAAACCAAACCAGTCCAAAGATTTTAATCATCCAAGTTGCCTCTTTAGAACAATTCTGCAAATTACCCTGTCAAAAAACAATGAAATGCATCTGGTTTTGACTTTGAAAACAAGTTAAACGACCTCCTAAGGACACAATCTTATGGATATTGGAAGTATTCTATATGGAGAGTATGGATCTAGAAGGATGACTCATGAACATCAACCGGTCACATTTGGCAGACCTTTGAAAGTAGCCAATTGGAAATATAGAACAAGAAGACGAGAAAAACTGATTTCTCCAAATGAAAAGAGTTTGTAAAAGTGTGCATACAAAACCCTCATGATCTAAGACCTTGCAAAATTGAAATAAATTTGGTCTACAATACAGGGGCACTATTTTCTTGATATGACCAATCACAGTATTCAAGATATAACCTCATAAACGGGGCCTCTGACCAAACTGTGCAACTAAACTGCAGTAAATTGTTAGAAACTACAAACGAAATCAGATTGACAAACTAGGAAAATGGATTCATAATGGCCTGAAAATATTCATGGTAGTACATTTCCATACCTACAATACAAGGGAGAATTCAATTTTCTATTCCATTCAACCGAGTGTAAACTTGTAAGACCTCAAAGTCAGCAACTTCATAATTCTAGAGTTTCACATTCTGAGAATCAACATTAATAACAAACATAATAGCTTTGGGAAACTTATCATATGAACTCATAAGAATATTCAAATAGAAAAAAAGATTCTCTCTTATTCCTACAACACCTTAGACCCATCCTTATATCATGAAACCTTATTCGGCCAAAGATGCAAGCATGCAAAGTAGGCCATTTTCTATAATCAGGCAATATGCAAAATGCAGATTTAAGTGAACACCTTTAAACAACTGTCTCCGAAACTCATCAAATCTGAATTATGAAAGCCGTGACTCATTTCATCTACCCCATGATAGGTTTTTCACATGTTCCCCAATCAGTATCTTATAAAAATTATCAGGTCACATTTTACTTGCACTTCAAGTAGGCTTCTTCAAAAAGTTTTTAAGGGTACTCACTGTGCCTTAGAGAAAATTTTGAATTGGTAACCCCAAATTTGTGCCAAATTTGAGACTACCAATAGTGGCTCTATCTAGGGACACATGCCCCTTATAGGAAAATAGAGAATTTAGAATCTCTTGGAAAAGAAGACCACTCAAAAACCAGACTTCTTTTTTAACCTTCCAAAAATTGGTTCCTTATTGAAAACGCCAAACACCTAACACACAACTGAAGCAAAGCACCTCTACAACAAGTACAATATTTACAAATGAAAAACAACCATCAAAATAAAATCACCACTTACCCCTATCAAAAACTTGATTCTCATTTCCATGGATCAGAGGTAAGCGATACTTATTATTTCTTGCAACATGATCCAACATTCTGCCCAATATTTTTAGTATATCAAATAAAAAATATTCAGCATCTTCCATGTCATTAGGTGCTTGGAATTCACCCTAATATTGAGAACACTAGCCATTATGTAACACAAAACTATCACACTCTTTATCACCGCTGACAAGCTGAAAAGGAAAATATTCTAGCCCCTTTACATGGCTGAAGTGAAACCTAGTTTGGATGTTAGTTTGTAGAAAGGACTCAATCTCAGTCATAATAGAAACTTGTGAACCATCCAAGTCAAAACATGATTGCACAACATTTGAGACTTCTTGCTGATCAAAACTTTTACTAGCACTCTCTAAATCTAAAAATGGATCATTAATTGACAATTCATTTAACATTTGCAAATATAAAAATACAAATGTATATTTGTTACTTTCTTCAGCATCCTAATCAATACAAGAACCATTCACATGAAATTCATCAAAATCTGAATCCATAGCAGCATATGAGTCATCATACTCATCATATTTGACATAATCAGATTTCTCCCAATCATATGCATTTACATTTTGGATATTGTTTGCCTCAAAAGTAGGAAAAAGGAAACCAACATAAGTTTCACACCTTGCATCCATTTGCATGTCTTCATTATCAAAACAAATATCAACCAGGTACCACAAAGTGGAGTCTACATTTGGTGCATACCTTTGAAAATCAGCAGCCAGTAGCTATAAAATTTTTTTGCTGCTCAATAAACATTGGACTTCACTTTTATTGCATTTAACCTCATTATTATTGCTACAAACATATTCGCCATTGGGAACAAGGATTGAAGTTTCTTGGTTCACATCATTTTGGACAAAAGAATCATCACAACCAATCTCATCCGCATAATAATTACTCTCTTTTTGATCACAAGATTCTTCACTAAACAAAGAACAGAGATCTATCCTTCCATGCTAATAATAAAACAAATCTTTGAATCCAACGGAAACATCCGTAACTAGATTTTCATCTTTGACATCTTGATATTCATCTACTTCACTATCAGCATCATAGTCAGGATTTTCATCATAACTAGAATCAACATCATTAATACTTTAAGATTTACATTCTTCAAACTCATTTATCCATTTTTTAACAAGTTCAATGCCTTCTTCTTTACATGATGCATACCAATTTACTGACTTAGGCATACAAAGCTCCAAGAACAAATGAAAATATGCAGACTCTAGGAGTTCAATCCCTTCTGGAAACTTATCATATGCATTGGAAAACTTTTCATAAAATACATGTATGGATTCTTCACTTATTTCTCCTACATGTCTTTTCAAAAATAATATAGCTTGGTCTTGTATTTTCTGATTAAACAATGCAATATCCTTTTGAATTTCTTCAAGATCTGCTGGACAAATTTTAGATATAGACAACATATCCTGATCTATTGGATCTAGAATCTCCATTGTACTATTTATCAACAACACAAATTCTCATTCACAAAGATTTCTATCCAACCATGCAATCATTTCACATAACATCATACCATACTTCTGAATCTAATGATTGAAAAATTTAAAACCAAAAGTATGACCAAAGACTTCAGGTCTATATTCCTTCTTTTAGTGACTTCTTCACTTAGCAAGGAAACAATTTATTTCATAAAACTTTGAGGAATACCTGGGCAAATTATTTTTTTACAGTCCTTTTGAATTTCTTTCTTATCTTGTCATTCACCACTAAATCTTTCAAGCATCTACTAGATTCTTGTTGCAAGTGTTCCCAATTGATCATCAATTTTATTTCATCTAAGTGCACACTAGTGCACGGATCTTTTAGAGTTTCCACTCATGGCTATGAGAATATATAGAACTTTAACAGAACAAGGATAAGTTGGGATTCAAACAAAGATAGCAGACTTTTAGCAAGTTAATAGAATTTGACATATTTCTTCACAAATGAAGACATTCAAAGTTTATTTTAACAACAACAACTAGGCTGACAATTAGGATCTGAAGAACTTTCAGATTTACACAATTTTATAACTCTATCCTCAAATGGATATGGTAGAAAATAACTGGATCTATAAACAAATAGGCTAAGAGTCTAGCTCAACTTGATAAACCTGAATCATTTAAGACAATGAAGCACCAAAGATTCTTTAAGAGTTTAGCAAAAAAAATTCATCTCTGTCCCCAATAGAGTCATCATTTTGTTGGTTCCTTTTTACACTGTGATTATTGAACATCAACCTTTTCACTTTCTGATAGATTTTACAGAGTAGCCAACTCGCGCTATTCAACCAAGACTGAAAAGGACCAATTAAAAAGGATGCGGATCCATCCTTCTACGCTTTAGGTTCTGCAAAACCAAGGGAGGGACACCCTTCAATGCCTTCAATACTCTGTTTGGCATCAATCAACAACAATCTCACAAAGGCTTCAACGTGATAGGGAGATACTAGGTGACTGACTAATCACCCATTGAACATCGACCTTGAAGTGGAGTAGGAGATTAGTATTACCATGAACCACATAAAACCTTCAGATATTTAGAGTTTATTTCTTTAAATGTAGAACATAGCCAAGACTTAACCAGATATGCATAGATACAGAAGGTAATACTCAATGATCAATGCTTTATCCATTGGGCAATCCCCTTTAACAAAATTCACAAATACAACAATCAACTTTTGTCAGAGATTCCAAGCCATAAACATAATAAATCCAGATCAATGCTACTTATAGAAATCCTCTTGTAGACAACCAAATGAAACTATGTCACATCTACAACATCATTTAATCTGAGCCTAGATAAGAACTGAAGAATGATAACACATACATAGATAAACTCAATGCAAAGAATCAGAAAGTCTAGACTTCACAAGACTGACACCAAGGAGGGATTTGAATATGGAATTCTCATATTAAGTGTGAAGAATCACATTACCATACACAAATTTGCAATCAGGAATATACCGCTTCAATAAGCTACAAAAAATCAATGATGTTCTATTCTATTTGAATACAAAACTAGTACAATCAACACACTATATCCCTATTGGAACCATGAAATGACTAGAAGCTCCTGGAGCCAGTACTTTGCAACTCTCTATGGAGACCAGAATTTGGTACCCTGTAACAATGGAAGAAATCTGCATAAGTAGAAAGAGAAAAACCATCAAATTCATCCTCCCTTCAACACCTGTCCCTTCTGCCAAATATCTTGAACTGAAACTTTTACAATCGCTCAAAAATCTGATTTTATCTGCAGAAATATCTTCTTTATTTTTTCCAAATTTGAGCTGACTCATTGTTTCTTCATTTTTTTTCAAACTAATTTGATCCTGCACCAAAATGGATTGCAAAAATGAATTCCTCAATTTGAGACCATTTTGGTAGTATATGATAGTTGATACTTCTGATAACATTTGCCCCCTGAATCATTAAAAAGACTTTCCCTTTCCGTGCATATTTCTTGAATAATTTCTGAAATATTTGTGCCTTTTCAATAGTCAAACTATTGAGTTGAGATGATTTTTAATTAAATATTTGCATATTTTATCTTTTATCCTTATTTCACCCAGATTTAATCAGCTTGTGACACTTGTTAATCAGGCTTAATGTCTTAATGGTTAGATGTTGAGCACTTTACCATTAAGCCATTAAGTGGACCCTAGGATTAAGTTCAACATGCAAGTTCTTTAACCTTTTTAATTTTGAAATAAAATCATTTTAAATTTCAAATTAATCCTTTTAATTTGTAGTGCACCAGATTGCACCATGTGGCACCCTTTGATTGGCTCTGTGCATCCACTAGGTGCCATGTCACCTGTCCCATGCCATGTGGCATCCTCTAATTTTCCCTCAGGTCCACATGTGCACCCAGCTCTACACTGGACCACCACATGTCAATTTTTGATTAGCTGTGGAAGAGCCACCTCTGCATTGCACAGGATCTTGCCATGTGTCTGGGGTGCCACATGCCACCATGGCTTAATGGATTACTGGTTGGATGGTGTGCATCTTTCTCATCAAGCCATTAAGTCATCCATTGATTTCAACTACCTCGAGATTCATGCCCAAATCTTCAGCCTATTAGCCAACTCATCTATCATGTCACAATCGCGGGTCCCACAAAAATTATGTGTTTCATCGCTGCTGTCATTATGGAACAAATTTTGAGGCACCTTCCAAGCTCATGCATGTGCATAGCCTTCTCTTTCTTCTTCAAATAATCATCTGTGGATTTTACCTTTTAAACATCTTGAAACTCCCTTTCATGATTAATGTGAGATTAAATCCTGTAAGTTTTTAAAGCCTTCTCTGCTTTTTGAATCAAAAGTTGTGGGGCCCACCGTGCACTAAGCCCCCTAGCCCACGCGGTCTCCAAGAGCTCTTGGTTCTTACTTCATAATACATGTTAATCTCTTTACTATAAAAACATTGAAACTTTACATCACCCTAGCGCATGTGCGATAAATCCCAAAATCCAGTTACAAAAACACAAGCCCAGCACATCGGTCAAATACATTTGCCTAAAAGTTTTATCCTTTCAACTTCCCCTATGCAAGCTTATTTATATAATCCACTTTTGTGTATGCTTCCACATGCTGCTGCACAGCCATAATTGACTTTACACCTGCCAAATTATTTACCAAATCCATGCATTGAAGTTTTAAAATTCTTTCCTCTTGCTGCTGCATGGGGTCTCTTGTTTTGAAATGCACTAGTTCTCCATCAAAACCAGTGCAGGAAATATGATGGAAAAGGTTGTGGAACTAATTCCTTTACACCTACTGATTGTTATTTGTTTGAATTGTTTGCTTTAAACAAGCCACACAGCCCTTCCCTTAATAAATAGTTGCGATAGAGAAGATATTGACTAGATAGAGATTGACAATGTTGGGGCAGCTATTCTCGCACTTTTTTGAGCATAGTTTTGACGTGAAATTAGAATATTTAGAAAAACTGTCAGTTGACATGCACACACTCATTCTCTACAATCTACAACTTTGAAGGCACTCCTCACTCTTGATCCATTCCATCATCTTCTTGGCCTTTACACCCGATGACTAGCATTGGTATTCGACTGATGATTTCTGTGTGGAGGGGACAAATGAGTATTTCTTGTCGAGCACACAACGAGCTCCAAAAGATGAAATAGAGAAAGCCCACATTTCTACAGGAAGCTTCTCACATTCCACACTCCTTCACCTGTGTAATTCTACGCTATAGTGATCTTCACCCCTCCCTTATTTCACTAGCCTCCACTCTCATGCGCAACTCCAATCCAAATATTTTATAGGCTCCTTATTAAACATTGCACATTCATTTATGGTGAATAGCGTGGCCATGAAAATATTAAAAGGTTGTTGAATTTGGATTCACATTTATGAAGTGCATTAGCTTGAAAGTATTATCCTTTAAAACTCCTCACATTCCCAGTGTTGGTTTACTTTGCAACATGTCTGGTTTTGTTTTTGCATATAGCATGGGCTCTTGCTCAAAACTCCAGCGCTACCTACTTTACTATTTCTTTATATCCAACACTGACTACAATCTATTTCCTCCATCCTACGTAGCATTCCTTTTACATTTTCTAATATGAATTTACTTGAGAGTTTTTAAAGACCTTGTTTATCACCTCCTACGTAGCTTCTTCTCTCACTCCACACGGCTCTCTCTGTCTCCATTGTATTTGATGCCTTCTGCCCATTGCATTAGCTTGAAAGTTTCTAACACCTTTTCTTGGATCCCTACCTTCTTTTGGCTTTTAAAAAATATGCATTGTCTGTTTCTATGCCTCAAAACTTATCCCTTTCTATATAAAAAATGCGCTGACTTCTTTACTTATGCAATGCGCTATCCATTTTAATGTGTTGAATATAGTTTCTTACCTCCATTTCAATGCACAAAAACTTTAATTTACGCCAAGTCTGTGTACTCAATTTGAGAACTGTAGTAAATATTGTGCATCCCTCTAAGCTTTTTGACCATGCGCAAGACTTCATCCTCCAGTCCCTCATAATAAAAGTTCATATCTGCATCATCCCACATTCACAATATTTCATCATGTTTACCAAACAATAAGTGTGAAAATGTATAATTGATTTACCCTAGGATGATGGAAATTCGTCATGTAAATCTAGAGACCCATTAAGGAGCAAGAGTATAAAGCATGTCTACTTGAAATTGAGAAAGAATAATAGGGATCGACATTAAGATTTCACACCTAAAATCTTCAAAGAATATCTGCATATTTTGAAAAGATACCGCTCATTTTGAAAAAGTGTCTGAGAGTCCCCTTCCAAGTGGACATGGTCAACCTCAAGTTTCTAAGCTAATTCAACTGCCATTAGAGCCGCCATTTCTTCAACATAATTTTTTGTTCCATCAACAAGGTTGGAGGAAGCCAAAGCAAAAATGTTCCCCTCTTTGGGACTTTTCATTGATATAGACACTAACTAGTCACAAGTTACCTTTCATAAACAACCTTTATATATTCAAAAATACTGATTTGAACAATAGCAATTAGCCTCTGTAACTGGCTTAGAAAACTGACTGATTCAAGTAAGAAGAATGTGGCGCTGGGTGCACATGTTCCACGGTTAACATTATTCCATACTACAAAGTGAAATCTGACAAAACCAAATAGGTCCAAAGATTTTAATCATCCAAGTTGCCTCTTCAGAACAATTCTGCAAATTACCCTATCAAAAAACAATGAAATGCAGCTGGTTTTGACTTTGAAAACAAGTCAAACGACCTCCTAAGGACCCGAGCTTCTAGATATTGGAAGTATTCTATATGGAGAGTATGGATCTAGAAGGATGACTCATGAAAATCAAATGGTCACATTTGGCAGACCTTTGAAAGTAGCCACTTGGAAATACAACAAGAAGACATGAGAAAAACTAATTTCTACAAATTAAAAGAGTTTGGGAAAGTGTGCATACAAAACCCTCATGATTTGAAACCTTTAAATGTTGAAATAAATTTGGTCTACAATACAGGGGCACCATTTTCTTGATATGACCAATCATGGTATTCAAGATATAACCTCACAAACAGGGCCTCCGACCAAACTGTTTAACTGATCTACATTAAATTGTTAGAAACTACAAACGGAATCAGATTGACAAACTGGGCAAACAGATTCATTATGGCCTAAAAATATTCACGGTAGCACATTTTCATGCCTACAATATAGGGGAGAATTCAATTTTCTATTCTATTCAATCGGGTGTAAACTTGTAAGACCTCAAAGTCAGCAACTTCATAATTCTGGAGTTTCACATTCTGAGAATCAACATTAATAACAAATAGAATAGCTTTGGGAAACTTATCATATGAACTCATAAGAATCTACAAATGGAGATAGAGCTTCTCTCTTATGCCTACAACACCTTAGACCCATCCTTATATGATAAAACCTTATTCAGCCAAAGATGCAAGCATGAAAAGTAGGCCATTTTCTATAATCAGGCAATATGCAGAATGCAGATTTAAGTGAACACCTTTAAACAACTGTCTCGAAAACTCATCAAATCTGAATTCTGAAATCTGTGACTCATTTCATCTACCCCATGATAGGTTTTTCACATGTTCCCCAATCAGTATCTTATGAAAATCATCAGGTCACATTTTACTTGCACTTCAAGTAGGCTTCTTTGAAAAGTTTTCAAGGGTACTCACCGTGCCTTAGAGAAAATTCTGAATTGGTAACTCCAAATTTGTGCCAAATTTGAGATTACCAATATAATGTAGACTCCTATTTCATAAAAAATAAAGGCTAATTGATGAGGGTATTAGATAACATCTGGGGAAACTATTACCTCCTCCTTTTATGAGATCCATTGGCTTAGGCGGGTATTACCTATGTTTGCTTATTGATTTACAATATCTTTTAGGTGGATTATCTTCTTACTGAAATTTTGAAATGTATTTTAGTGGATCAAAAAGTAAATGAATATGCAGAAGAATATGAATATCTTAATATAGAGCTTAATGATCCACACTAGTATTTGGACAACAACAATTAGTAAGGCAATAAGGATTCTCATCCTTCTTTTTTTAGTTCTTATGAACCTCGGGAAGGATAACCTAGTTTGATTCTCTCTCAAAGGAATCAGTAGACTGAATTTTATTCCTTGAACACAATTACTTGAATGGAATGTATATTTAAATATGAGTGATTTGATAATTTAAAATACTGGTTGGACAATGATCAATTACTTAGCCAACTATAAACTAGTGCCTTAACCTTGGGCTATGAGTCAATATCTGGTATAACTCCACAGTAAGGTGATTAATAAAACATATGCAACAAAGATAAAGTTCCTTAAAAATTATCCTCTTTCTACAACTATATCATCAAATCCTTAAACTAATTCTAAGCTCTCTGGGGTCACTTGAAATAATTAATCCTTCCTTGAAGGAGATCACAAATGATGGCACAACCACCTTGTGATCAGTATGCCTAAATGCCTTACAAGTAAACATACAAGAGAAATAACAATAATGAAAAGAGACAATCCAAGATGTAGAAAATAGATTGCAAATATTTGTATTAATGTCTTAAAGCTTCAAATACATATAGATAGACAAATAATACAAAGTCTCAGACACATTTTAGTAGTCTGCCTTGTAATATATTTCATTGATTTTCAATT
This sequence comes from Thuja plicata, assembly GCA_018584345.1. Classification (NCBI taxonomy): domain Eukaryota; kingdom Viridiplantae; phylum Streptophyta; class Pinopsida; order Cupressales; family Cupressaceae; genus Thuja; species Thuja plicata. The sequence goes on from MU226788.1 coordinate 1,263,175, forward strand.
TCCAACTTTTCCATCCTCCTAAACTAATAGAAGAAAACTATATAAAGGCCTAAACCATCTTGGAATCCTTAAGCTAAGGATGCTACAAGATTCAGATGGTTTAGGAAACCTAACCCAAAAAATATAGAAATAACAAAAGACAGGAATGGTCCAAGCGGTGGAAGGACAAAAATGAAGAATGAAATCTGATTTTGCTCCTTTGTCTTCTTCTAAACTTTGGTACCTTTGTCTGTATGTGTTCAAGATAGCATCTAATAGTTGAAATAAGACTTAGTGACTACCAATATAGGCTAACTTACACTAATCTCTATAAGATTGCTATCCTCCATGTGCTCAAAGAGAAGGCGCCAAGTGTTTCTCTATTCTTCATCAATGACATCAACGTCCTCTACATCAGCTTTCTTCTTTTTTGGATTTGTCAGTGTGTTCCATGCTGCTACATCATCTTCAGCAAGCCAATTAAAGCTCTTAATACTCTCAAGTTGTGATTTCTTCATGTTCCATTGAGTATCTGTTATACTCTTGACATCTGTTAGGAATTTATTGATGTCAATCTCAGCCTTAAAGGCTTCATCCAAAATCTTATTGTAACATTCCATATACAGCTCTGAATTTTTAGTAATAAATGACACTTCCTTAGGCAATTTTATATCAAACTCTACTTTCCATGCTTCCCAGGCTTTAATCTAATTGTCTTCTCCCTTGATCGGAGGAATAAATCTATTGAAATCTGATCCAAAGAGATTGATTCTGGCCTCAATCTGATTTAACTTGCCTTTAAAGAAAGACAAAGTTACATTTATCTTCCCAATCTAATCACCAACCTCTATGACTATATCTAGAAGGTCATTCCTATATGGTTGCAAAGATGCCAACCTCTCAAATAATTGTTCCCTGCTAGACCATGCTCCAAAATAGGGGTTTAAAGTAGAAATATAACTTGTCACCTCAGTATGCATAATAGGAAGCTTATTATATGCATTCAAAATTAGATCAGTCTTGTCCTTTAATATATCAATTTTGTGCTAAAAAATACTCATTAGTGATCCTCAGACAATCTGATTATGCTCCATGATCTACTCTTTTGTTTCAACACTTTCCCCTATTATCTTTGTTTGGACCTCTTCATGTGTAACTTCCTTTGGTGATGTAGGGATGACCTCAGGTTTCTCCATCAACTGCTGAGTCAGATCTTTGATTGTGTTCTCTAAAGAATGAATTTTTATTTGAAAAAACTCCCTATCCTTCACAATGGAACTGGTTTCTTCTATCAAGGTATTATACCTCTGTGATATCTGCTCAGTTTTAGCCATATTTAATTGACAAAAATGTGACAATACTTGTGAAATCTCCATATCATTGGTATTGTTAATAGACCATACAATTTGGCTGCCTACCATGTTCTCTTGAATATTCAATAAGGTTGGCTTCTGATCCTTAGGAAATAGGCTCCACATTGCAACAGCTTGGGACTTTGGGTTATAACCAAATCCTTTTATTAGTTCTCCAACCTAAACTTCTGAAGATAATTTCAAGTCTGGTTTCTTCCTTATGTGGTCAATTATAAATGCTGAGGCTAAATCCCAGCCTTCAAGAAGTAACATCCCACTGGCTTTAATCAGTTTCCTTGCTTCTTCTCGAGTAATTTCCTATGTTTCAGGATCATAATCCTGTATAGCCTTTAAGGCTTCTACTATTACTGGCTCTCCTCCATCCAACTGAAGTTGCTTACCAACTTGTTTCTACTTATTCCATCTAAGGAAATCTTTAAATTCCTTGGTTTTGATGAAGTTGTCATCATCTAGGAATTGTTTCTGATGAATCAACCTTTCATTTATGCATGTTCTAAGAGGCAATTCAATATTATCCTCTTCATCCTATTGCAACTTCTTTCCCTTTCTGATCTCCTTCCTCAATTGATGATCATATGGTCTATTTATAGGACTAAGAGCACTGACTTTAGCCTTTTTCTTCTCTCTCCTTACACAGATTATTACCTGGGAAGGCTCTCCAAGTTTAATTTTTTTTCCTTTTGAGAGGAGTTTCATTTGTAACATTAGTTTCTGGGACCTCTGTTAGGTCAATAATATTCTCATCTCCTACTTGTTCTTCTTCATCTTCCTGATTGACTAGAGGGGCAATAGGCGAGGGGTATCCTTCATTACTGTCATCATAATACTTAGATTTAGAATGCTCTGGTTGACCCTTCTCAGGAACTACTAGTGCATCTTCTAGTTGATTGCACAGGAAAGTGTGAGAGTCAATCATACCCTATATCCTCTTTAAATAGGGTAAATCAGGGAAAAATCCTCCAAAAGACAATTACTTCCTCTTTACCTACCTTTCAAGGTCCATTAAATATTTAATTTTTTTGGCACATAGAATTACTTCTTCATCCTCAATAATATTTCTTATGGCATCTTCTTCTATGCACTCTTCATGCTCATAAGTGTAAGGAATAGTTGGGGTGAGAAGCTTCTTGGCACTTGCAATGAATCCCTTTGTATCAATGTACCTACACAATGCTACACCCATCCTATAATGGCTTAGCCAATTATTTACTAAATCTATGGCTCTCTTTCCAATAGTAAATTGATATATTTTAAACTGTCTGGGAGTGAATGTCCCTTTCCTCTGAGGATCCAGATGCTCCTTATCTATTAACATAAGTTTCCATATGAACTCCATTATTGCAATTCTATGAAATCGAAGTATCTATGGTGGATGTGAACATCCATATACTCTGATTATAGTAAAATTTTGTTCCAAGTAGAAATCTCCCCAGTTTTGATCTCCAAGCTACTTGTCTACATACTCACAAGGCTTCAACAATTGCAAAAAATTGGTTGGTAATCTAGTCTTGTTCACTCCTAGACACTGCAATAATGGATAGACTATCCAGTTCTCGAATACAAAGAATTCACAATCCTTTGTAGTATAATTCCAAATTCTTATCAAAAATTGAATAAGGTTGGGCTGACCCTGGTGCATTCTTTGTGGTCTTAAATTATTCAAATCTATTATAGTATAGTTAATACATTATCAAATGCATTATAATGGAATAATGGAAAATTTAGGTTCCTTTTCTTTATTCTTTATGGCCACAAACCCCTCATGCATTCTATCAATTATATACTAGATGTAATCATAAGTGGTGATAGCATGGACATCTTTCAAGTCTAGGGTAATCATTAGGACATCTGCAGTGATCCTCTTTGAACCCCCATCCCTTCCTAGTACTCAACAGAGTGCAAAAGCAATATACTTGATATAATGGTTCAAATCCTTATAAGCATAAGGAGAAATTCCTAGCATGGGGGAAATATAACTCTTGATTTGCCTAGGAATATGTCTTTGTACTAGACTTTTAACTACCCCTGCCTATTTTTCATACCTAGCTTCCAATTTCTTCAAGTCAATCTCTGTTGACATAGGGTAATAAAGGTTGAAGGCTTTCATAAAACAATTTATGTTTAAGGCCACTAGTATAGTGCCACCACTCCTCTTAATTGTTTTAGAAAGAGCATCATAGTTATTTGATAAAGCTAAAAAAAGATCAGTATCTATAAATACATTAGACACAATTAACTTGGCTAACCCACATGTCCAAGGGTTTGACACAGGTACAACTTCATCAGAATTTTTATAAAAATAATTGAAGAGAGAGTAACCTGATGAACCTAGAGTTTTGGCATCTCGGATGTATGCTAGGTCATCATTCAAGATATCATCCTTTGACTTCTTGTTCTATGTTGATCCTGGTAGCAATGTCAAGAATTCACTAGAGAAATTCCTTTTTGGCTTGGCCTCATCCTCCATTTCTTCACTTTTCCCACTGGTGGAAGCTACACTGACTGCCCTACTCATCTTGGTTGTTTTCTTTTATCACTCCTTTCTTACCCATATTGAAACAAATCTATTCACCGAAAACCCTTACTTCTAAACTGTAATGCACTGAAAAAAATCTAAGCTCTAAAAATCAACCAAATTCCCTTGAATTTTGAACTGGAAACCTTAATTGCTTGATCTTTTAAGCTAGAAACTATCTATTTTTGCAAACACTGATAACATGGCAATTTATTCACTCTAGATTCTGAAAGAAATGTAAATAAGAATGAAGCACAATATCATCTATTTATGGTAAAGAATGATCAAAGTATGGAGCTCATAATTGGGTAATCCCACCACTTCTGCCTTCAATTCAGCATACTGTGACATCTATGCTTTCCTAGCCGTAGGCTCTGATTATGACAGGAAATCAAATTTCAAATGAGTTCAGAATTGATGAAAATCCTTTTTAAATTTGATAAGAGGTCAATTTTATTATGATTGGCTAATCCTCAGACACCTCAACTACCTTTCCAGGCTGTCATAACTTCTCCAAATCCTCATTGGCTAATGACTTTTCAATATTGACATGTCAGCAACTATATTAATTTTTATTATGGCTCAACTTTCACTTTTCCTTATTAGCAACCTCTCGAGTACAACTTATCTCCATGTCATTGAGAAAAATCCTTAACTCTGATCTCTTTCTGAGACTTGGCAACAACATGTACCATTAACTTCAGTTCTACCTTTAGTTTCCTTTTGGCAATCACACGACTGTGAAAAGCTAAGTCGCTGAAAGATTTCCTTTACTCTGGGTTTATTTTGAGACTACGCGATCACTGTTAATTTCCTTATGATCTGACACCTTTCATCAAGTCTTGTAATCTTTTGGTATAACCTTAATTTGTTCTAAGACTTTGTGACATAAGCTTTATGTCTTTGATTTTATATTTTAATTCCTTTTGGAGACTACGCAACTAGAACTTGTCTCATTGTCGCTTAACAATTTTTATTTCATCAAGTCCATCAAGAGAATCTCTAACTATCATTGATCTTTCTTAGCTCAGCATCTAACAGCCAATATTAAGTCTCATAATAATTATATCAATCCTTAACATGTCTCGAGACCTGGTGACTAAAGCATAATGTTACATTTATTTCCTTCTATCTCTTAGTCGCTGGAAGAAAATACACTCGGCCATCTTATTCAGAGATTACCCGAAAACCATTTATCTTTCATCTGACAGCTCCTCCCAAGTCTCTTAATACTTCATGCAATCCCTAATTCATTTTGAGACCTGGAGACAACATACTTTGTCTCATAATCGCCAAATAATTTCATTGTATTAAAAATTAATTAGAGACCACATGACTATACGTTTAATCTTTATGATACTTAGCCACGTGTCTCAATGTTATTCCTTGTCTCCTGATCACTAAATAACCCTTAAATTTTCAAATTCTATAAGCAACTTTGCACCATCCATTGGATCTTACTTTGATCAGACGACTATCTCCATGTCTCGCAATCTTTTTCTTAACTCACCATTTGTTTTGAGACTTAGCGACAACACTGCTTTTAAACTAACTTTCAACCATAGTTTATTCAGGGATAATGCAACTATTGAAACTCCATGTCGCTGCATGATTTAATAACCATAGAGTTAATCTAGAGACTCCCTGACTACCATTAGATTTAATCTAAGATTAATGGTTATTGCTAAATCTCCTGATCTTTTCACTTAACTCACTTTTTATTACGAGACTTGGCAAAAACAAAGAAACCTTTAAGTTTTTAACTTAACACATACCCCGGGTTATATCTAGAGATAATGTGACTGACAAAAATCAAAGTTGTGATGTGAAATTATTAACCCTGATCTTATTTAGAGACTACCCAACCACCATTGATCTTTCTTTCAGATGGACGGTCTACGCTAAGTCTCATAATCAATTAAGCATATTCCTTTTCATTGAGAGATAGCGCGACAAAGGAAATTTGCTGAGTGTTGTAACCATATGGAATATTCTCTTTATTTTATGAGAATAAGTGACTATCCTATAAGCACATGCATATTTTTAGGACTTAAGTGTGAAAAAGTAACATGAAAATAGAACCTGTTTCAGAAATTTACAGCTTTTTTGCATTTTTGCATAGAAATACCCTAAGGGCTTAGGGTTTTAAGTATTTTGAACAGGTTATAACCCAATACACAAGATTTTTTGACATTTTAAACAAGGTTTTGGGCTAAAACAACATTTGCAGAGGTATATAAGCATTTTCAACAATGGCTTTCAACTTTCTTGGCATAGGAGAGACAAGAAACTTCAAAATTTTACAGGGAAAAATAAAAAATAGGAAATACAACCAACACATAGCATAACATCTACCAAATTTTTTATCAACATTCATTTCTAATTCTTTCATTACATCATTACGCATAATATTTACTGCTGCACTAGAGTCTATCATACAATTCTTTACCAATCTATTGTTTATCAATAGAGTAAGATAGAAAGGATCAATTTGATTTCCATTTTTGTTTAAAGTAGTTCCTAGATAAATATATGGATGATCCTTTACTTCTTGGTTAAGATCTTCCTTATTACCTACATTAGACAATATTTTCAAAGCTTCACTTTTACATTCAGGTATTTTAACTATTTCAAGCAAAGGAACACAAATTTTAACTTGAGACAATGCATTAGACATGAAAAAACATTCATTGGGGAGAGATTTACTAACCACCTTTTCTCTTACTATTGTTGGAAAGTTCTGAGGTTCTACCTGTTTATTTTGAGCAATATTTTTTTGCTTCATCCTCTTTGGTTCAATTCCTTGGCTAGGTTTCCTCGGTCTACATTTACTATCCTATTCCTTAGCTTATAATTAATTTTTGCTTCTTCCACTCTAGCTATTGTGTATGCTTTCTTCTCCTCTTCTATTAATTCTCTTAATCTTGGAGTACTCTCTTGATAATCCCCATATTGGTATACTCTATTTAGGTCATCCTTGCCGTAGTATTAATCTAAAGAGCTATAATCATCATATCCCCACATAGGATCTATCAACAAATTATTCACTGAGGGTTGTTGATTATCATTATGATCTTCTTCTTCTTTCCATCTTTAGGCAAGAACACAATGTTCATAAAAATGTGGTAGTGTGTAGGCCTCACACCAAGGATAGTTTTCCACAAAATGGTTATTTTTCCACAATGGATCAGGAGTATGTAATTCTTTGTTCATTGGTTTCCCATCCTTCCATTCTATGTTATAAGGCATCTCCTACAATTTATATCTGTCATTTTTGTAGGGTACCCGATTATTCTGGTTGTACTTGAAATTGTCTTTTCCATTATTCATTTGGAGGCCTTTCACCATATTCATAAGCTTATCTAATTTATCTTCTTCTTTGTGTTGCTTTGGCTCTTTTGGATTGAACAATCGAGTGTCCTCCCTCTTATAAATTATACTAGATGCCTTTGTATCATTTTCAATAGCTATGGAAATCTTGAGAGCATGTGCTAAAGTAGAAGGCTTATGAGATATGATTTTAAATTTTTTTTTTCTATTAAAATCACCCATGTAGAAATTTATTAGAAAAGCATCAACAGGTTGAACATCCCTTGGAATCCTATTTAATACCTTGTTGAATTAAGCCACAGATTCATTCTGATTTTTCTTCATACTTGTCAACTCATGTGAGGCAAAAGAAGTGTCATTGTGATCACCAAATTTCTCTATGAATTAATTAAAAAATTCATCCCAACTAGATATGGATCTATCTAGAAAATTTCTGAACCATTCCACTGCATCTTCTATGAGAGATTGAACAAAAAAAATTATGCATACATCCTCATTGAATTCATCAAGCTCTTGGATAACATTCTTCAGATTTACACAATGTACTGCGCTTCTTAACTCATTTCTTACGTCATTAGGATATCTCCTAATGCCATAAAAACCTAATTGTTTGTATCTATCAAAAAGCATTGGGTCTCTATAATTATTTCCATTTTTATTGATGGCTACATGTCTTTGATTCCCCTGAGTTGTATTATAGAATCTTTGATTATTTCTTGGTCAAAAATTTGAGTTGATATTATGATCACTTGGGCCATAATTCTGATCCCTATTATTTTGTTATCCATTATACATCACTCCATTATTTTTATGTTTATGTTGTTCATGTTGGTTAGATGTGTTAAGATTCATTCCATTACTATGGTTATGATGTTCTTCATGGTTCCATTGTCCCCTATGATCTCTTCTTTCCCAATCATTGCTATTTTTCTCAAGTCTTCCTCTATTATCTGGTTCCAACAAGGGGTTGGTATGATCACTGTTAAAGACATGCCCATTGTTCTTCCTATGAGGAGGATTCTACACCCCATTCCTATCATCCTTAGGTGTTTATTTATTTCTTGGTCATCTGATTGTGCTTCTCTATATTCTCATTTTCCTTAGTATTTCTACTGGCTACCTCTTAAGAGCCATGAGAATTTCCTCATCTTCTGATCCTGCATCACCCATTTCACAAAATACATCATCCCATTTGTTAATTATTTTTTCCCTTTCTGTCATTTCCTGATTTGGATCATGTCAAGACTCATGTCTTCCTCTGTCACCTTGGAAAAAGGATTCAATTTTCATCGCTGTCCTCACGACTATGGTGTCTTGAATTAGGAAATTTTTCACAAGAAAAATCTTGATCATTATTTTTAGGGTATATCATACATGGTACATACGACATCTTTACACTTGAAGTCTTGCCTTTCCTTAAGCTTAAGTATAATTCAAGTTGATCTGGATGTAATGATATTCTTCCCCACATGAAAAATTGTTAATAACAAAATTATGTGACCAAATTTATCACCACTTCAAATTTTTAGAGTCTGCACCTTCTTATAAGGAAATAAATATTGTCTTCTAGATTCTTTTCTCCTAGCAGAGCCTAACCTCTATTATCAAAAACTCTGAAAAATTGTTCTTAATGATAACTCCCTAGTAGAGTCGCCAATTTGTTGGTGCTCAAATCAACATATTGGATTACCTATGGATTTTTCCTATCCAATGATGAGAAACCCAAGTGATTTTCCAACTGACAAGGCTTCAACTAATTCAAGTTTCAAACTTCTACAATTTTGGCTCTATAGAACCAAGGCTGGTAGGCCTATACCCTAGACTTATTTCCCAAATCTTAAGGGATTTTTAGAGCAGATAATTTGTGTTCCAAACTTTTATCTCTCAGAGTATGGCAAAGTACTACTGAGATCCTTAAACTAAAAGTAATATACTATCAAATGTTAAATGTAATGCTGAAAAGCAGATGGATATAATATCTCAAAACAATAAAAAATGAACTAATGACCCTAATCCAATAAGAAAGAAAGAGGAGTGCCTTAATCGACCGTGTGCAATAGAGTCACTATCATTCCAATCTTATGTTCAACCTTAGAGACAATTTTATAAGAAAATGAATCACTTCAAAGGTGTTATGAAATGTACATACAATCTTGAACAAGTTCAAATATATTAGAAAAGGATATTACTTCTCAGATGAAATACTAATTGAATAAGGCTTCAATCAACATAATTTAACCATGCAAAATGAGAAAACCAATTGATATCAAAGACTATGAACCAAATCAGGAAGCATGCTCATCAAACTATCACTTGGAAGAAGTTTAAGTGCTTTATCTGAGGGACTAATTGTAAAATGATAATGAAACAATTGCACATATGAAAGAAAAAGGACTTATCTTTATTTGATTTTGGAAAAAATGGTACAATTGAATTCAAGTTTGCAATTATTGATCCATCTATCCTATCTGAATATAATAAGAGTAAGTCTTATCCCTTTTGTGTTGATCTTGGTATCCTTATAAATATAAAACCTAAAGGATACAAATAAGCTTCAGATCAACATGAATGTTCCTAACAAATACCTAACCTAATGATCAATAATTGAATGCTAATAATTATAATAATATAGAGTTTTCTTGATAATAGATGATAACTGATTAATAACTCGATAGTCTCTTCATAATATTCTTGAGTCAACAAATAAACTTGCATCATGATGGCTCTCTGATCATATATCCATCCATAGTCTTTCTCATAATCTCTCAAGAACATTGATCACATAGATATTTCTATGCATGTAATGAATATATTCTCTGGTGTATAATCTTTGGAATCATGTTAGTTATCTTTATCGACCACAACCATGGCATCAATTATTCCTCTTTGATCTTTCTTCATCATGTTTGCATGTGATCATTCCTCATGATGTCGAGAATCTACACCGTCTGATCAAATCATGTTTGCCACCTTTATTTTCTACATGAAAAGTCAAATAATAAAAAATAAAGTAAACCCTAAGTATAATAGAAGGTTTAAAATTTTAAATGCCACGTAATTATTCAATATAGCCTAATCATAAAAGGTTTTTGTCTTTTTCCCATCGTTAACATGTGTCGCATCTTTTGCTACTACGCAACAACTAAAGTTCATTCACTTTTCCATCACGCCATTGTGCTAAGCCGTAGATATCCTATCTTATCGTAAAAAATCTTCCTTAAGTTCCTAGGTTATTTTTTGATCACCTTTACCTGCTCAATTAAGTACTAGCTATTGATTTAAAGCATAGGCTAAAAGATAACATTTAAGTAATCCATTCTATATTATACTTTATGTGCCTCCGTGTAGTCCAGTCACTCTACTCGGCTAACCAAACACCAACACATGTATCCCTTTTGTTCCATTTGTAGCTTTTGGTAGGCCCGAGACACCTGTCATCTATTTTTCCATGTCATAATGGTTAAACAGTATGCACCTTATGATAAAGACATCACACTTGACCATTGGATCGAATCTTGATCTGTGCTGATATCATCCAGTTTGAATTTAGTCAAGTAGGACAACATACAACATGCGATGATCATTTTTGGTTCCATGTTACATAAATGATTCTATGTAGACGTCAGGCATAAGGTTTTTAACGTCAAAATTTACTCTCAACTGTTTCTATCTCTATGAGGTGAAAACCTGTGTGCTTCGCCATCATGCGATGGATGGAAGATCACTCATTGATTCATTTATCCATCACACAATAGGTAGATAGTAAGTTTATGACCATGTGATTTTATGAAAACTACATTTTGAATTTGATCTTTTTAACTTTAGATCTGCATAAAATGAGAAATAAGGAAGATCAATGGTAAACATAAATAAATGTCAGAGACATAGATTCAAACAAGATAGTATTAATAAAAGACATAAGAATCATAATATATAAACCAAAAGGATATAGATGGTAAATGAATAAGTATAAAATAAATACTTCCTTGACTCTTTTTGAACATAAATAAATCTGCAAATATGGGTTCCACCAGTGGCTCTTTTTGTGGATGTGTGTTTATACCTGAACGCAACAAGATCCAAGCTATCTCTGGAAAAGTAGACCATTATAAAAATACAAGAATATAATACATATTGCATAGATAAGGAAGAAAAAAACCTTCCTGTTATCATCTTCAATAGAAAAAATGTTTAAGATACTGACCATGCACAAGAAGTTCATGATGATAATCCTCCAAATCCTGCAAGAGATAAGAATTTTCACCTCCTTTATGAATAATGAAAAAAGGTCCTACACATGAAGCCTTGAGCTTTCCATGTTTGCCTTTGTCTTGATCTTTCACATTCCATCTCAAAATTAGATCTCCTTCCTCAAATTTCCTTTTTGTAGTCTTTTTATCAAACAAGATTTTCACTCTCTGCTACAATTCTTGATTTCTCTCATGTGCTTGATTCCTCATTTCATCCAATTTTGCAAGTGTATAGTCAGAAAATTGAAGCACTTCCATGGGAGACTGGTTTAGCCTTTTGAGGAAGTGGTTTGGGGTCATGAAAAGCACCTTGACTGGGTCCCTAATCTTGAAATGGTTTCCCCCCTGATCTACCTTTCTATCCACCATTTTCTGACTTGATTTCTACATTTTGGGATACAAACCTATGTTTTTGGGATTCAGGGATAGGGTTAACCTCCTAGGATAGGTTTGACCTTGACCTTGACCTAGGACAGGGTTGACCTCAGCCCTGCCCTAGGACAAGGTCAACCTTGACCCTTTCCCAGGGTCCAAATCCTTGAGACTTTTGGTTTCCCAAATGTCGGTCTTCACAAAAAGTTTCCTCTTGCTTCTGGGTCGGCTGTTTTGGGTTCCAAAGTGTGGCTTCCTAAATTGTATTTAATATAGGTCCTCTCCTAGGGGTAAAGGCTTTAATGGTGATTTAATTATCCTATGTAGGCCTCCTTAGAAGATTGTGCCCTAATTTCATATAAAAAGGAAGCTTTCTCTCTCATTTTCTCTAAGTGATACAAAGTCCTCTATTGAAGCCTATGCATCCTTGAGCAATTGAAGAACATTATCAAGTAAAGTCCAAGAAAGCTAAGGAGTAAGATTTCAAGCAATCATCCATCCATTCAAGCATCCATTTTCATGAAGGAGATCCATTGGAGGCCATTGAAGGATTCAAGCTACAAGGTACCCTTTTGGTGATCTCTCCATCCATCTTCTTCCAAGCCTTTTTCAAGATCAAGAACCCATCCAAGAATCGGTGTTGGAGATCTATAAAGAAGAGATTGAAGACATACTACCATTCTACATTCTATATTTTGAAGCATACTTGTGGATTCACAGATTCAAATCCGCCATAAGGCATTTTCAAAGCAAGGTGAATTTATGCATTTACTTTGTCTATTTCTGCAAATTCAATTATATATATTTAAGGTTAATTCCAAAACCAGGGTTTGAACAAGGCAAACCCCTCCCCCATAAAAAACAAACCTTTTTTCTTGTAGGTACAGGTGTGGGACTGTAGATCTGAGACCAGATCTGGATACCCTTTTCAGGTTTCTTTTGGATTGTGTGAACAAGGACATAATCAGATCTATGCAGGACAAGGTTGGCAATAGTGGTACAGGGTCAACCTTTTTCATAAGATGACATTGGAATGGGAAAATATTTCTGGGTTTCATTCGTCTCTGCGTTCTAGTTTGGGATCAACTGTCATATTTTCCAGAAACAGTCTACAAACCTTAGAAAACAACATTCTTTGATTTGGAAATTTGTAAGGTTAGTTCTTCCTCCTATCCTTTTCAATTACTATTATTAAGCATATTTACTTAATTAATTTATAGAATTTAAGATCCCCTTTCTTGTTCTATTTCCAAATAGTGGATTCACTTGTGTATTAACCCTTCTTCTTGGGTTGATCAAATTGGATCTCCTATTTGTGCATTTGAGGGTGAAAGAAAGGAGTGTCTTATCTTCCCTTAATCACAATTACAATA
>MU226788.1:1277867-1295112 GCA_018584345.1 Thuja plicata
TTACCTCCTTTCAACAATTGTGTGCAACACTTCACCATTATCAATTACAAGTGAGTCAGTTTGAGAGCAACACTCCAATGGCTCCTGTTCTAGTTGATAAGGGTGACAATGCTCCTAATCCTAATAATTTTCAAAAACCTAACAATTATGCCAAGATTAATAAACAGATGAATATGGTTGTTGATCAAGTTGCAACTACATCCAAGAGTGCTTCGACATGCACTCCTTTCCATATGAATCATATGTTTACTCTATCTGAAACTTTACATTCTATAATGAGTAGGTTGTTAAGTTCTAGTATGATTACTTTACCTCCTATTCGACCTCTTCTTCCTACCACGATAGCTTCAAAATCCTTTGATTCTACCACTTTTTTCCAATACCATTGCCAGAATGGCCATGATACTGAAAAATGTTACTCTCTAAAGTATAAGATTCAAGAATTGATTGATTCTAAAGCTTTGTCTATTGATAATTTTGATGGTAATGGGAATAAATCTATTTCTCCTCCTAATCAAAACCTCCAAATTTACACCAATCCTTTACCTACACATGATACTATTACTATAGCTCAACCATCTTCTGTAGACATTGTTTATGATTCAAAGATGGATGCTCTTAATAACATTGTTAACCATGTGGAGAGTGTTGCGCCATCTAAACTTATTGTTCAAGATCCTTCACCTCCACTTCCACTTCCAATTCCACCTAAAACTCAAAAACAAACTAAGGATAAGTGACCTAGGGAACTTTTAATTACCTTTGATGATTCTGAAACAATCAAAGCTCCCGATGGTCCCCTTTATATCTATGCTAGGATTGCTAAGATACCTACCTGCGGTTGTCTAGTTGATCCCACATCTTTAGTCAATGTCATTACTAAGGAAAATATTTTCATGAAAGGATTACAACATGATTTTTATGGTTCATCTGATGCATGGATCCAAACTTGTAATGGCTTTCTTTATCCTGCACTTGGTTCTATTACCTTACCTGTTGAGCTTTGTGGTAAAGTTGTAGATTCTACCTTCATCATTATTCCTACTTTAGATCAATTCCAAATCAAATTTGGTTTACCCTGGATAACTTCTATGCATGCTATCACTTCTCCCATTCATAAATGTCTTAAGTTCAATCATAATGGAGAAGTCAAAATGATTAATCATAGTTTGTATCAACCTTCTAGGCCTAGAGATTGTGCTACTCTTGATTTTCTTTGGCCTTCATTACCTAACTCATGTCCACCTCATCCTGATCATCTCTTTCTCTCATATCAAGCTTACAAACATTGCAAAATTGCTGAGTTAAGTATGCCTCAGATTGATTCTAACCGTGGTATTTTTCCTACTCCTACACTACCTTCTTTATCCATAACTCCTACTCTTCCATTACGATCTATTGAAACTCCTCCTATAGAACCTGTGAAGGAACCTGTTGTTAATCCTCCTAGTTCTTAGCATGTGTCAAACAAAGTTAAACATAATAAATCTACTAATGAACGTCGTAAGAAGTATAGATCTAATGCTAGAGCCCATGCTTCTATGATTCAAAACTCATTACCTACCTTTGATCAACCTATGCCTGATGCATTGGATTTTAAGATTCATGATGATAAGATGAATGAGTATGATGATCCTATTCGCATATTGGATCCTATTTTAATCAACCTTGATGAGAAGGACACTCTCGATGATCCTATTGATCTTAGTGATGAATATGAGACCGTTGATCTTGATAATGATTTACCTCATATGCTATCAACTCAATTAATAATTACACCTAGTCATGAACATTGTGATTCTTAAGAGGATCCTTGTTTGGAATTGGCTATAATTCCTACTATATTGGAGATAGTCCCTCTTGCGAGTTGCCCACCTACCATAAATAACATAAACCAAGATGGGGAAGGTTGACAACATGCTTGATTGGCTCATCCTTTATGGTAACCCTTCTTTGTTTGTATGTTGTATTGTGCTTCTCCTGTAATATGCTTTTATATGTTGGTTAGATTATTTTATACGACCCTTGTTACCTTGTTGGTATAAGGTGATAAAAGAATCAAAACTATTTTTCAATTCCTCTATATGTATCTACATTCTTCTATATGTTGTTTCATGTTATGTTTTACATGTGCTATTGTTTGTAACTATGTTCCTTGTACAATCTACTTGGATCTGTGACATGGTAGCACTAATTCCTTTTAGTCTCCATGTTGTGGTTCAAAAAGATTCCTCTTTGTAAATCTTAAGTTTCTTTCCTCCTTTGTGATTGTAGTTCTACTTTCTTTGGGGAATGATGTCAATTCATTTGCAATAATATTATATTTCTATGTACATATTATCTTATGATCATACTAACCCCACATTAGGTAGATCCCTTTTGTGTTCTTATGTATGTTTATGTTTTATTTCCCTTGATTTGTCTTCCTTTGGGGGCATCTCGCAGTAGAAACGTAATCCATAGAGTTGCTTATGTTTCCATTAAAACCATTGCTCCTGTTAAAGTGTTAGCAATGACTTTAACGTAGGGGCATACACTCAACTCGCTTGTTTCACACACACACATTCAAAATAAGATTTCAAGATTTAAAACTTTTCCCTTTATGGATTAAAAGAAGTTAATCCTTAAAGCATGGACATTTTTACACTTTTTTAGGATCTCTTGATCCCTCCAATTTAAATTTACATAGATCTCTTGATCCCGCCAGTTTTCAATTTACAAATAATTTGATCCCTTTAAGAATAGATCTCCCTGATGGGTTGACTACTGAGTAGCCACATTCACTAAGCAGTTCAACTCCATCTTTCCAGTTACACTTTTGTGTGGTTCACAATGGGACATAAGTTCTCATTGGGCGAGATAAATCACACCTTTTTCTTTTGTTTCCCTAACTAAGTGATGTCTCTCTTATCAAGATCTTAGGGTTAATAAATAATTGAGTCCCTTGGGGGGCTTGAGGGTTTCTTTATCCCTTTTTATTTTTGTAAGATTGTCTCTTCTGTATATTCTCCTTTACCAAGAGTTTGTGTTGAACTCATACTCTTGCTAAAGTGGGGGCTAAATGTATAGTCAGAAAATGGAAGCACTTCCATGGGAGACTGGTTTAGCTTTTTGAGTAAGTGGTTTGGGGTCATGAAAAGCACCTTGACTGGGTCCCAGATCTTGACATGGTTTCCCCCCTTGATCTACCTTTCTATCCACCATTTTTTGACCTAATTTTTGCATTCTGGGATACAGACCTGTGTTTTTGGGATTCAGGGACAGGGTCAACATCCTAGGATAGGGTCAACCTTAACACTAACCTAGGATAGGGTCGACCTCAGCCCTTCCCTTGAATAGGGACGACCTTGACCCTATCCCAGGGTCCAAATCCTGGAGACTTTTGGTTTCCCAAATGTCGGTCTTCACAAAAAGTTTCCTCCCGCTTCCGGGTCGGCTATTTTGGGTTCCAAAGTGTGGATTCCTAAATTATATTTAATATAGGTCCTCTCCTAGGGGTAAAGGCTTTAATGGTGATTTAATTATCCTATGTAGGCCTCCTTAGAAGATTGTGCCCTAATTTCATATAAAAGGGAAGCTTTCTCTCTCATTTTCTCTAAGTGATACAAAGTCCTCTATTGAAGCCTATGCATCCTTGAGAAATTGAAGAAAATTATCAAGTAAAGTCCAAGAAAGCTAAGGAGTAAGATTTAAAGAAAGAATTCATCCATTCAAGCATCCATTTTCATGAAGGAGATCCATTGGAGGCCATTGAAGGATTCAAGCTACAAGGTGCCCTTTTGGTGATCTCTCAATCCATCTTCTTCCAAGCCTTTTTCAAGATCAAGAACCCATCCAAGAATTGGTGTTGGAGATCTATAAACAAGAGATTGAAGACATCCTACCATTCTACATTCCATATTTTGAATAATACTTGTGGATTCACCGATTCGAATCCGCCACAAGGACTTTTCAAAGCAAGGTGAATTTATGCATTTACTTTGTCCATTTCTACAAATTCAATTATATATATTTAAGGTTAATTCCAAAACTAGGGTTTGACCAAGGAAAACCCCTCCACCACAACAAACAAACCTTTTTTCTTATAGGTACAGGTGCGGGACTATAGATTTGAGACTAGATCTTGATACCCTTTTCAGGTTTCTTTTAGACTGTGTGAACAAGGACACAATCGGATCTGTGCAGGACAGGGTTGGTAAAAGTGGTACTGGGTCAACCTTTTTCATAAGACAACATAAAAATGGGAAAATATTTCTAGGTTTCATTCATCTCTGAATTCTAGTTTGGGATCAATTGTCAGATTTTCCAGAAATAGTCTACAAACCTTAGAAAACAACATTGTTTGATCTACAAATTTGTAAGGTTAGTTCTTCCTCCTATCCTTTTCAATTACTGTTATTAAGAATATTTACTTAATTAATTTACAGAATTTAAGATCCCCTTTCTTGTTCTCTTTCCAAATAGTGGATTCACTTGTGTATTAACCCTTCTTCTTGGGTTGATCAAATTGGATCTCCTATTTGTGCATTTGAGGGTGAAAGAAAGGAGTGTCTTATCTTCCCTTAATCACAATTACAATATACAATCAATATCAAACTCAATTAAGTGTAAGATGTGAATTAGGGTTAAGGATTTCAACACACTATAACAATTAATCAATCAAGCAAACCCCCTTTCCAATATTTATATGTTATCCTTAAAACATTCCCTCAATTCACCTCCTTCAGAGCAAGCTGTTGAAATCTATCTTCCATGAAATCCACCTCCTCCCATTGTTCTTTATTTACAAAATTGTATACTGGTAACAAGTTATTTAGTGGTAAATGATCTTTCTTCCCATAGACAAGTTCATATGGGCCATATCCAGTAGAATTTTTAATTGTAACTCTGTCTGCCCAAAGTACAAGGGATAATTTTGAATCCCATGATGTTTTTTTGTTATCCAATATCCTTTTGATAATGTTCATTATATTTTTGTTGCTAGATTCTGCTTGGCCATTCCCTTGAGGGTGATAAGGGGATGAATAAGAGATATTTATCCCATATTTCTTATGAAACTCAATTAACTCTATAGATCTGAAACACATGGCATTATCACAAATAATCTTCTGAGGAACACCAAATCTTGTCAATATCTTTTCAGTCGGGAATTTGATTACCACCTTACTAGTAGCTTGTCTATTTGGTATGGCTTCCACCCACTTAGTGAAGTAATCAGTGGCTACCAAAATCCATTTATTTCCACCACTAGATGTATAAGTGATTTCAACCTATGAAGTCTATTCCCCACATCTGGAATGGTTCTTCAATAGACATAGGATTAAAAAGCAATGCACCATTATATTTGAGTTTTCGTGAAAACTTTTGACATGCTTCATATTTCTGAAGATATTCATGGCAGTATTTAAATATGCAACGCCAATAGTATCATGCATTCAATATATTGTGTGCAATGGTTTTTTCTAAAAAGTGTCCCCCACATGCTCCATCATGGATATCCTGTTATGCCCTGCATACCTGTCCCTACATTTTGTGGGCAAAATTTTGGGTCCCCCTTTTTTCTTTTGCCTTGTTTTATTTTACTCTTTCTTTTCCTCTGGCCTTTTCTTCTGCAAGGGTCATTTTATTTTCTTTTTGGTTTTCCTTCCTCTAGGACCCGGTCCCAGAGTGCTTTTATCTTCTTTGTTCTTTTCGAACTCCAGACTTCGAGATTCTCTATTTCCATTTCCTCTTTTACTAGGGGTGCGGTTGCATGGGATCCCCGGGCCCAGAGTCAGGAGGTTTTCCTTTTTGAGGATTTGTGGAAGGAAAGAGAGATGTTTTTACCCTAAGGGTCTAAATAAGTTTCACGAGTCATTGTTACATTTACCGCGAACAAATTAGCTAGAGCAATTCAAGGTGATTAAGGCAATTACATGTGATTTGTTCTTAGATCTTAACACTACTTAATAGTAACTAGAAATCATGAATTTTTGGTCATTTAAAGTTGATCAATTGCAGATCACCTCCTGTGCTCATTCTCCTGCACTGCTTGTGTTTTAAGGTAGGCCCTTCTGGTTCTCCTTCGTTCTTTCTAGTTTTGTTGCATTTTTCTTTTGTCTCTGGTTTCCCTTTTTTATGCTTGGCATCACCTCTAGTTGGTGGGATGGCTTTGCTAGAGGGTTGTCTATCCTCTGTGCAGTTGTAAAATAGTAGTTCTTGTATATACCCTATAAATTTTGTAAATTGTCTCTAGGTAGCTGTATATAGGTTTGTTTTTTGCTTCAACCCTCATTGTGCTTCAGCCCTTTGTGTGGGTGCTTGTAGATTGTGTACATTCCTATATTTCACTTCTTGTCTAGTGGTGAGCTCACTTTTCCCTTCTGTGTTTATTCAAATTGTTGAGCTCACCCTTCTGGTGTCCACAAACTTGAACTCAACACCTTGCTTGGTTGAGTTTGCATATTTTCTCTCTCCTCCATCAACTCAGTCTTAATGGTGGGTTTAATTCTCCCACATGCAAGCATTCAAAATTGGCCCAAGTGGCATTCATTTCTTTGCATGTTCAGACAACAATTATTGTTATTTTCATAACTCCCTTTATTGCTTGACCACGTTATGCCCCATGTCAGCCTAGTACAGATAATTATCAGTCATGTCAATAGCAGTTAGTTTTCTAGACTCCGGGTTCCAAGTTCCCCCTTGGACCTTCATTTCATTCATCATACGAGCTATAATCCTTGGAACCCCTAGGCATAGATCAAAGTCCCAAGTAAATCATTTTGTTATATATATATATATATTTTTGGGGTTTGATGTAAACTAACACATTTTCAGGACAAATGTAAGGTGGTGATGAAATCTCTGGAGTCTAGAATTCTATTATGTTTTATATATACAAATAGTTGACTGGTCTTGCAGGTTGTCAAAATTCACTTATCAATCATGTCTGAAGCATCAACATCTTCCCCACTTGAGATCCCAAAACTCCCTACTACTCCAACAAGGGTATCCGTTAGGACCAAGGATGAGAAGGCCTTAGAGAAACTCCCATTAACAATGAAATATATGAAGGGAGAAGATTCTGGGATCAAAGGTTGATTCCAAGCTGTAGTTGATCACTAACACAAGTGTCAGAACATGGGCTGAAATGCAGGCCTTGGTGAAAGTAATGTCCATTCAGTGCAAGGCTAGAGATTTGATGGCACTTAATGTGGTCACCTCTAGAATCCTTAAGGCCACCTACTTTCCATTCTCATTGCAGGCTCTGGAGTTCATTCTTACACTGGAAGAACACTACAACACAACCATCTAGGTTGTCATGCTTACCACTCCTATTCTGTCAGGCTACCCAATGCCCATGGTGTCTCTGAACATTGCAACATTTTCTTCGGGGCTAGGGATCCCTTGGTTTTCCAATGCTGAAGTTATCACCCAGACCCTGGCATTAAATGAATTTGAGAAGCTCCCGCAAGCAGCTCAGCAATACCTCAACTCCAACTGGCTGAAGAACCCAAGAAAAGACTACAAAAAGATGAAGCTAGAGATCTGCCAGATAGAGTTCAAAGAGAGCATACAAATGGGATCATCACATTATGCAAGGTCTTTGGAGAGCCCCATGCCCAAGAATTCTTGGCATGGATGTGTTACTTCTTGTTTGACATCGCCTCCGGTGGGAAGACTTTCAATTAGGAAACTATCATCACCAATCATGTGGATGCCCAGCTCACCAGGGTCACCCAGTCCTCCAAATTTTACATGACTTCAAATTTCTTATGGGAACTCACGCAAAAATGCCCCATAACTAGGGGATTACTCAGTGTGGGCGTGCTCAGGACTGGCAAGGGCCAGAATGCTCTATAGGACTATTTCAAACAAATATAATGGGAGGCTAGTTTCCCCAATTTTTGTGGAGTAAACAATGCCTTTGTTTACTATAATATTATTATGCCCACTTGGGATGTTGGATACTGACTTTCAAAAGAAGCAATGACATTGGTCAACACTTATGGCCATTATTATATTTAGTTTAAACAACACTCATATATTCAAGTGACCAGATTCTCTGGGAAACCCTACCTATTTCCCAAACATTGTGGGGATATGATAATTCTTTTGGAATACTGCAGACAAATTCTGAAGCTGCATGCCTTCTTTTCATTAAAGAAGGTCACCAATATTCTGTTCCCAATAACCTGCGGGAACTATACTTGAAGCCTTGTAGCAGAAAAAGAGGTCGACAATGAACTAAAGTGTCTGGGGCTGGCAGAGTTTTACTTGGACCAGAAATTTTTTGATCTATTATATAAGATAGCATCAGCATTGCCCTGGGTGTCAGATGCCCAGAAGCCTCACATTGAATATTTTTGGGTAGAGTGCCAGGATGATTTTGAAGTCTGGAATCAACATTTTGTCAGAATGATGCAAGGCATGATGAAATGCCTCAAGCTTTGGAATTTTCCTAATGACTTTTAAGATATTGGGTCCACATAATACCCACAGTACAAGGTCTAGGGAGTAGACAAAATGGCTCTCCCTCCGGTGGGCTAGGACACCCCAGAAGGCCTAGCGATTAAGGACATCAACCATGATGTGATTGAATGTAGTCATGCATATTTTCAAAAGGCGTGTCCAAAAAGTACTCGAAGAGTTGGCCCATTTTTGCAAGGATTCACTTTTGGGGCCAAAACCTCTACACATGGTAAGGATAAAGGAAAAAGAAAGGTTGGGACCCTGCCCTAGATTCCATTCATAGTTCCCATTTTGAAATAATTGCACCTTCAATTGGCAGCATCCCATCAGATGAAGGAAGCTATAAGCACCTGTCTCGGCATCCCAATTATTATGACAAAAGTTTCCCTCCCTTCCGCCTCCCCCTCACTTGTAGAACTGATGGTTTGGGTAACAAGGAAAAGAGCGGAGGAGGAGCATGCAGCTATCTTGGATACCGGGCCGCCATTCGTAACAAGGAGGAAGAATAAAAAGACAAATGTTCCTCAGCCAAAGGCAAAGATAGACCTCAGAATGCCCCATAGCCCTGAGGTGTAGATTATCCCATACTCAACTGAGCTATAAAATCAAACAGAGAATCGCCTAGAGACCTCCCCTCCACATGATGATTTTGACGATCTATTTGGGATGGAATAATTTGTAAATTTACAAGGAGATATAGAGAAGGCGGTAGAAGAGATAGCTTCCCAGGAAGAAGAAATAATCCCCACAGATGGGGAGATACCAGATAAGGAAGTTTCCATAGAGTAGGAAGTCCCGGTAGAAAGAGAAAAGGAACTTGAATAGGTGGACATCCTAGATGTCTAAGAAATCCTAGTCTCAAAGACCAAAATAGGAGAAGGGAGGCAACTACAAAGTGAGTAGCCAGCTTTGGTTGAGGGAACCAGACCTACAAGAGAAACAGTAACCTCAGTCATCATGCTCCAGATGCCTTTGCCCACCTAGGGAAGTGCAACATTTGTAAAGGTAGTCTTGGTAGTACTACAGATAGATCTAGTCCAAACACCTTTGCCACCTCTAGAGGATAAGACAATAGAGGATAACGCCCCAGTGGATGATGCAGGAGAAGAATAATAGTAGCAGCTATAGGATGAGGGGGAGAACCCCAGAGATATAGATATTGATCTCATAGATGCTGCTAAGGACAGGAGAACCGAGGCAGAGAATATTGATGCTAGAAAGATGGATGGTGCAGCTAATCCTAGGAACCAGGAAAAATAGTCTTAAGAGACTACAAACACTAGTGGTGAACAACAGAACCCTGGGGGAGATCCAAATGATCAGGAACTAGTAGCAAGGCTGCCCTCACCACCACAATGGTTAGTAGAAGAAAATAAGAGAAAGTCCCTGGTGGTGGCAAAATCCCATCTCTCCCTAGCTGAGATGATGACACAAAGTCAAAGCCTCACCAAGGAAAAGAAGGCCCAGATACTCCACTCTATTCAGACTAGTCTGGGTGGAGACACTGTCACGGTCATCGTGACACCTCCCCCACACAAAGAGGAAGCAGTGGTAAGTGCTACCAAATACACTATCATAGAGGTACCTCAGGGGAAGAGGGATGAGCAGGGTGAATTGGAACTACTCAAAGAAGCTAGCTGGGCAATTTAGGCCCATAATGACAAATAGGCATAGAAGGTGAAGGAGGAAAGAGAGAAGAATGAAAATCTCCTCGAGCTTCTCGCAAAACTTACACAGTCACTAGCCGAGATCCATCTGGAAGCCTCCACATTTGGAACACTGCTCCCACAGGGTAACTTGGATGCTCTAAGGGCCATAAAGGAGAAGGCACATGCTATAGATGGGTGGGTCATAGAGAAGATCAAGGTCATAAGGAAATTATTAGAGGTAATAGTCTCGAACCTTTATCTAGTTAGTAACCTTATGGGATAGGTAAGCGACGTCATTGTCCAATGGGAAAGGGCCATAGAGAAGTATGAGGAGTGGAGGACCGGATTGGAAGCAGTAATAAAATTTGGGGAGGAAGCCATCACAAAGGCCAAAATTTTTGGAGAAGAGCCCTTTGGATTCCTCCTACCCCAACACTCCAGACTTGGCCTCAAAATTGAGGTAAGCAAGCAACTGGTTACGACCCTAAAAGATAAGATCATGGAGGTATGATATCCTTTGGACCTGTATAAAGCATTCATTGGAAGGGTTTCACAAGTTGATCCCTTCACCACTAGGACTTGTTCCATAGAGGATTATATCCGCAGTAAATTTGATGAGCTAATGGAGTCCTGGTATCATTCTGCCGGAGACTTTGACGGAGGAAAAATGTTGAGAATATCCAAGATGATGCTTCAGGCTCATGACTTAGTAAAGATAGCCAAAGAATTCTGGGATGGGGCTGGAGACATTAAAGAAAGGTTTGGAATCATCAAAAACCAGTGGGATAATGTCAAGGACATAGATGAGGATGGCATTAGCCAAATTTTGGAGGCCTTCAAGAACAACAAGGGACAGTAGAGTTCTTTGGACTCTCAAGATTTTCACTAGCAGGGTGCATTTTTTGAACATTCATTTTTCTTTGAGTGTAAGCTCTCGGACTCTAGAATTCCATATCCAAAATTTTTGTATTCTTTCAATGACCCATGTCCAGGTTCCCCGGAGTCGACCGGTTATTGTCAAGCGGTTAATAAGGGGTCAGCAGGCAGGTGATCCCGGTAAGGCATGTAAAACAGAGGGATGTATTTGATAGGTGATCCTCCCAAGGTGCCACTTTAGCATTAACTACCTGGTGTATCAAAGATAGTGAGCTACATTTCACATTAATGAGGCATGTTGTCTCGAACTCTAGAAAGATCATATTTCTTCTATTCTTACCCTGACTCTCTTCTCTATGACAATTCTTCCAACTTCCTGTCTTGTCTTCTTTCTCTATCTTTTTAGACCTCTTGTCTTTTTGAGGTGATTGTAAGTGGTGTAGGTAGTACCGACCACCAGATATTGTATTTTAATGTTGAGTGTATAGTTAGATTAGGTTAGTTTTAGGGCAAACTATGTGTATAAATAATAAGTTTGACCTCATAACAAGGGTCAGTGAAATTGATGATTTTGCAGTCCAATACTATTAGCATTTCATTTATAGAAGTTGAAAGAGCTCAATGCTCATTTGTTCTTGGTAGTTAGATTCTCCCTTGGAGCTATTGATGTACACACCATTGATGCTAGAACACTTTATTAATGAAGAAGGAAGAACAGTTTCTGGCAATGATGTTGTTGATGTTATGATCTCTGAGTTAGAAATCCCTTTTTGTGTTGTATGTTTCTAATGTCCTTTGCTCTGATGTATGGTTTAGATTACTGATCTCATTTCCCCTTGCTATTGAATATGTATGAACTGCTGGTTTTGTATGCATTTAATATTTAGTTTAGTTCTTTAGAGCATTGTTGATGTTGGAAATATATTGCATAACTATAAGTAGAAGTAACAAATTCTTAACTCTAGCCTATCTTTTACTGTTTATTTGGTGAACTTAGCATGCCTGCAGGAAACCCTGACCCATCACTAAAATACCTGAAGAAGACCAGTTAAAAACCAGCTATCCCCCCGAAAAAAATAGTCACTTGCACAACTTAGTTCCCTACACTGTTGAGACCCAACACTTAGGTGCTTGAAGGCCCAGAGAATTTATTCTCAGGACAACCTTTACAGGTGAAGTTGGCCGGTACCCTGGTACCCAATGACAACTTATCATCTATTGATCAGATCGGTCATAAAGTCCCGTCAATAGAAACTGGCACTAGAAGGAGGGTATGAGCTCATCCGCTTTAGAAGATTTCTATTTCACACCGCCTAAGGGTTCCCCAAGCCATAGTTTTAGGAACCAATATTTTAGTGGGATAGGGTCTTTTTTGCCCTCGCATTTCAAAAGAATCCTTCGATCAGCCCTGAATCCTAGAAAGTTTGTTGAACTCAAGCCTCATGCTCGAAAGAAAAGGACCCCACAAACCAAACAACCAGCCAACCTTATCTAGGGATTCACTACACCTCAGAATACCCAATCTCCTCAGATAACCTTAGGGACCAACACTCAACCTAGCCAAAATCTAGTAGCCCCGATGGAAAACTACTTTGGTAACAACGGGTCCCTAATGGGGCAGTTCCCCAGCGCTACCAACAATCTTCCTCTACATCAGGAGAAGATCTTCCCTAGATATGAGCATCTAGGCCCATGAACTGTAGAAGAATACCTCCAAGCCTATAAGGATGCCATGAATCGACACTGAGTACAACATCAAGATGTTGTGACCTGGATGTTCCCTCTATCCTTAGGACAAAATGAGTTAAACTAGTACCTCAACTTGTTGGCCAACTCCATCAATAGTTGGCAGGATATGGAAGATGCCTTCCTGGTGGCCTTCTACATTCACATGGACCCAACGTGGTCCCATATCTAGTTTATCTCCATCAGGAAGGAACCAAATGAACCCCTCACCACATTCAACCATCGGTTCCAACATGCCTTGAAGCGGTGCATGGGCCCCTCCATCCCATCTACTAATGTAACCATCTAGACATACTTGAATGCTCTAGACCCCATTGTTTCCACTCTCCTTTGGAGAACCACCACCGCAAATAACTGGGATACTCTAGAAAAGGTTTACA
The DNA here is from genome assembly GCA_018584345.1 of Thuja plicata. Classification (NCBI taxonomy): domain Eukaryota; kingdom Viridiplantae; phylum Streptophyta; class Pinopsida; order Cupressales; family Cupressaceae; genus Thuja; species Thuja plicata. The sequence goes on from MU226788.1 coordinate 1,290,970, forward strand.
ACCTATCCTTGGAGTTTTCTCATGGTTTGAGTAAATCTCCTGACGGGATTGGATAGAGCCTACCGTTCAACATGATACCCAGTGGAACTTCCTACGCTGGGGGATACAACCCCAATCTAGTAATGGGTGCCCCAATTATTTTCATGGGCCAACTGCCAGTAGACCAGCAGGCCCGATACGTATATCTATTGCAAGCCCAGATAATACCGGGTCTAGAATTTTTTCCCTAGAACTAGCAACAACAAATGCAACAACCCTTGAAACAACCCTTCGGAGTACTATTTTCTAGTCACCCGCAGATGGAGGATTATCATCCTCAACTCTAGGATATGTTGTTGCTTTCCCTGGGTACCAACCACAACAATCATAACATTGTGACACAACTACCCAGCTATCAGCTAAGGTTGAATCCCTCCAGTGATTGGTGTCCTCTTTGATGACAGACATATGATAGCTAAAGGTGGGGCTTCATAACTCTAATTCCCAGAGAGGGAATTTTTTCTCTAGACAACAAAATACCAATTCTGGAGGTAGAAACTATGACAAAGGGCCTCAACCCAATCAAAAACAATGGAACAATAACAAAAATGTCAGAGGTCCTCCTCTGAACCAAAACACCACTCAGGGTAGTGCTGGACCTAGTCATTCTGCAAAGCTTGAAGAATTCCACCCCCTGACTAATTGGTGTAGATTGCATGACATTGGATCTCATTCAGAGGTGAACTATGCCACACTAGAGAAGATCATCATGATCTCCCAGTCAGACAGACAACAACCTGTCAATCCTACTCCCCTGAAATCATCAACATAAGAGCCTACTCACAGCACACTCATGTGTGAGACCGTCTTCTTCGAGATAGATGAAGAGGACAAAGAAGAGCCTAAATTGTAGGGGTTCTTTGATGAATCCATCCTAACCTTTGAGGCCAATGCCTTTACCAGCTCACAGACTCCTTACAACACTCAGAGTCAGGATGACAAAGGGCCAATTTACACGCCAACACCTCCCAAGAATACCTCTCCCCAAGACAACACAACTAATCACTCCTTCCCACCAAAAGGACCTAGCTCTAACCAAGCCAGGGATTCGGCTGAGGGAAGTCAACTTTACCCAAGGGGATGGTTTGACATCATCAAGGTGTTAGAGAAAACCACCACCTCCATGACCTTGATGGAGGTTTTTTTGAATTGTCCTGAGAAGAAGAAGTCCCTTCTTAAGCTCTCGGGAAACTTGAAAGCCATCAGTCATCCACCAAAGATTGTCACATTTGATGATGATAATTCTGCTATCTTTTGGGGAAACATAGAGGATCCTCCCTTCCTACTAGGCTTGAAAATTCAAGGGAAGAACCTATACAACTACCTAGTAGATTTTTGTGCTTCGGGTAATGTCATGCCCTTATCTATATACCAGAAGCTCGGACTCACTCCCACTCCATCCAAAGGTGCAGTAGTCCAACTAGACAAAACTGCTATGAAAATGGTAGGTGATCTGAAAAAATATCCAGATTCAGCTCATGCAAGACCCACAGATATCAAGCACACTAAACATCCAAGTGGTGGACATCCCTGAAACTTATGTGATGTTACTAAGACAAAATTGGTCTAAGGCCCTTAACGGGTATTTATCCATGGAATTCTCCCACTTGTGGCTCCCTTGGAAGGGGAAATCAAACCAAATCTAGGTGGAGAGTGAACTAAGAATGAAGCAGGCCCTCACCAAAGTCGGGAGGGTAAATGAAGTCCTATTCTCTGAATCTTCCCCCGGGGTGTACCAACCCATAGAGATCCTAACATTTGATTTCACTCCCAAGGAGGATCCCATTTTTTCTCAAAGAATTCAGGACCTAGACGAGAAACTGAGAGGTGAGGTAAACTCACAAGGTAACACAACAACTCCCACCACACTCTTGTTTGGCACTTGGTGCTAGGTACATTACCAGAAACACTCTGAACTAGAGTGTGAGCCTTGCATTTTTTCTGCTACCTGATACATCAATGACCTCTGAGAGAAAGAATATAAATTTGGTTCACCTGGACAAAAAAATCCATCTGGAAGTACCTCTAAGGTGCCGCTTGGCTAGGAGTCCATACCAGAGGTTTCTCCAGAGGAAAAACTCATCTATGAACCATTAGATCTGAAGGAATCACCTCCCAACCCTCCCAAAATCAATCCAAACCCCACTTTGCCTTCCCAGCCCTAGAAAATGAACAATGGCCTATAGAGCTTGAAGTTTGACAGATCCTAGTATAAGAAAGGCTATGAGGCCAGAGTGGAATTAATCAACCCCTGGGGGAAATCCTTCCTCCCCTCCTACAGGATGTATTGTAACTACACAAATAATGTCATGAAGTACAAGGCCTTGGTCCTTGGACTCCTATTCACACTGAGAAAAGGGATCACTCGCCTCTAGGCAATGGGTGATTCAGAGTTGATTGTAAAACAAGTCTAGAGCCAATATACTTGTCATAATAAAAGGCTAGCCACATACCACACCCGGGCATGAAGCCTCATTGAAAAATTTGGTGCTTTTGGCATCAACATTATTCCTTGGAAATGAAACTATGTTCCATATGCCCTTGCCATGTCTACCAGCACCCTTGAGCCAATGGCCAGCTCTCGGCTCTTGAATTTTTCTATTGAGATGGTCCCCACCCCATCCATCCTAGATAATGTCACCCACTTTTAGGTTTATGAGGATGACCAACATATTCTGGCCTTCATGTCCAATGTTAGCATCTTTGAGGACTAGATAGTGGAGGAAAGAGATCATGACGATATTAGGCAGGGTGAGGAAGATGAAAGGATCATCGATCCACCAACCAACACCATCCCAAAGGGGATGGTAGCTCTTGAATGCATCTTTGATTCAAACCCCTAGGGCCAAGATAAGATATCATCCTCCTCTGAGGGAGGAGAATTTGAAAAGGTCAACATTGGCAATGCCGATGAAGAAAAATTAGTACACATTGGTACCTCCTGCTCCTCAGAGGAGAAGGAGAAGATTCTCACAGTTCTCTGAGAATACATTGATGTTATTGCATGGGGGTATGAGGATCTGAAGACCTATGACACATCCATCATGACTCATACTATCCCACTGAAACTAGATGCTAAGCCCTTCTAGAAAAAGTAGAGGCTAGTAAACCCATTGATCAAACGTCTAATTCATCAGGAGGTTCAGAAACTGCTATCAGCCTAGATTATCTTTCCTATCTGACACACAACCTAGGTTTCCAACCTTGTCCCTATGTGAAATAAGAATGGTGAGATCCGCCTGTGTATGGATTTTCAAAATTTAAACAAGGCATCTATGAAGGACAATCACCCTCTCTCCTCACTGGATGAGGTATTACAAATTGTTAACGATTCCCAAATGATGTCCTTCCTGGATGGGTACTCTGGATATAACTAGGTTATGGTTAAGTATGAGGATAGAGATAAAATAACATTCACCACCAAGTGGGAAGCATTTGCATATCAGAGAATGCCCTTTGGCCTCATCAATGCGGGGGCTACATTTCAAAAGGCCATGGACATTGCGTTCAAGGGCCTAGTAAACAAATGCATAATCATCTATATGGATGATTTAACAGTCTTTTCTCAGAATAGGCATGATCACTCTGCCCACCTTGCCCAAATTTGTGAGAGCTGTTGCCGGTATGGTATTTCCCTCAACCCTAAGAAATTGTTAGAATATGTAATCTTTCCTTGGTGAAATATATTATAAACCAAGGTAGTTTAGTTTTTTTTATTATGTAAGTAGGAGATTCCTATAGAATCCCTACATGTACACATGTCCTCTTGTCCATGTGTGAGGACATTTTATTTACTTGTAATTTCTTTTATTCTAGATTCCTCCTTAAGAGGAAATAGCACAAGTGGCACACACATTATGAATGTGGCTCACATGCACATGGGAGTTACATGCAACTCCTTTCTTCTCATCTCTTCATAAGAGATGCTTCTTTTCTCTTCATTCACTCACTTTTTCACATTATTCACTCTTTCACACATTCACTTGCAACACTTAGTTTATTTTTCTCTTGAAGCATTGTATGAGCATTTTGCTCTCATTCTCTTCCTCTCTCTCTCTCTTAGGCTTTTTGGCCCATTCTTAATAATATCACGGGGGTTTTTTT
>MU226788.1:1330167-1343755 GCA_018584345.1 Thuja plicata
ATTAGTTTACATCATTTTCAAATTCTAAACACAAATATCACTTTTATGTCGTTAAAGTTCAACAGTTTTGCATGTCGTGGTCCTCTTCCTTTGTTAAAGTGTGACACAGGTTTGTACTTTTACCCGTTGATCAAATGTGTTAGGATCCCTCTTATTGTTGTGGTTGTAATTTTCTCCATTATCCCACTGTCCATGATGATCTCTTCTTTCCCAATCATTGTTGTCTCTCTCAAGTCTTCCTCTTTCATGTGGTTCAAACAAGGGGTTGGTATGATCATTGTTAAACACATGCCCATTATTCTTCCTATGAGAAGGATTATAAACTCCATTTCTATCATCCTTAGGAGTTTCTTTATCTCTTGGTGATCTAATTGTATCTCTTGTTATTCCTATTTTTCTTAGTATCTCTTCTGGTTGCCTTTTGAGAGCCCTAACCATTTCTTCATTATCTGATCCTGCCTCATCCATCTCATGAAATACTTCATCCCATTTGTTAATTCTTTTCTCCTTTTCAATCATTTCCTGATTTCGATCATGTTGAGACTCATGTCCTCTTCTATTACTTTGAATAAAAGGATTACAATTTTCACTACTGCTCTCATGACTATGATGGATTGAATTAGGGAATTGTTGTAACAAGCATATTCTTTTTCATCTTTATTGGGATATATCATGTGAGGTACATAAGGCATCTTTACACTTGAAGTCCTGAATTTCCTTAGCTTTAAGTCTAATTCAAGTTGATCTGGATGCAAGGATCTTCTTCCCCACATGGAAATTATTAATAACACAATTATGTAACCAAGTTTATCACTTCTTTAAGTTTGTAGAGTCGCCACCCTCTTCTTAGAAGGAAATGAAATTAATTTATTTGGGTTCTTCCTCAGTAGAGTATATGCACAATGTCTTAATTTAATGAATCTCTATGCTGGTCTATAAACAAAAAACTTGTAAAGTTTACTTGCAACCCGTTTCCAGTAGAGTCTCCAATCTGTTGGTGCTCAAATCGACAGATTGGACTTCCTATGGATTTCACTTATCCAATGAAGATAGATACAATCAATTTTCCAACAAACGAGGTTTCAATAACCTCCTATAATTCTGGCTCCATAGAACCAAGGCTGGTGGGCCTGTACTTTAAACTTGTCTTCAAAGTATCCTAGAGGTTTCCTATAGCAGATAATTGATAACTTCAACTCCTGCTTCTCAATGTGATAATAAGATCAAAAAACTGAAAATATGTGTTATTTAAATATAATGTATTTAAAAATGTTTGATATGATTGAGATATGAATTGGATAAGATGAAAGAAAATAGTAATTCAAAACTTGAAACAATGGAACCTTATACCTCAATTCAATTAACAAGAGAGACCAGTGCTTTATTTCAATAATGGGCAATAGAGTCGATAATTCTTCAATCCTACGTTCAACTTCAGAGACAACTTTGAAAACAAAAGCTTACCACCTTAAAGGCGTTATGAGATGCATATAAAACTAAAATTTTAAAAATACTTCAATTTAATACAATTCCTGAGATGATGGACCAATTGATCAAGGCTTTGATCAATAGGATTTAACCATGCAAAAATGAGAAAGGAATAATTGAACATATAGAATATAAACTTGAAATGAAATATACACAACTCAAAACTATCACTCTAAGGAATTTCCAATGATTTATCTAATGGACTTGATTGTAAAGAAATAACAAGAACGATTGCAAAATTGAAATAAATACAGACTTATCTCTGCTTGATAAGAAAATGTATATCAGATCCTTGCATACAATGTTTGAAATCAATTATCTTTCATTCCATCATTCCCCAAGAATCCATAGTTTCAACATATTAGTCATCATGTCTTGTTCGATGTTATTCTGTCACTCTTTTGCAGATTTATGAATGAATATAAATATAAAATCAAAAAGGTGTGTAAAAACATCACACCCTTTCCCTAAAAACTAATCCATAACTGAAAATTCTTAACTATTAAAATAGTCTTATGATCAACCATAATAGCTAACCATTTGGTTGGATAAGTTGCAAAACTTCCTAATTGTTTATTTTTTATAAAAGCCTTCGTTGGTTGCATTTAGAAGTCGATGGATGGTACGTTGAAGATTGCAAAAGGTGTTTTGGATATATTTTTCCCTTCCAGTGTAGCTATTAACTACTGGCATATATTTGATGCCATTTTGCTTGTAGATCTACTGTGTACATGGGAAAGTCAATGGCTTTGATGGTGAATAAGTGCCATTGTGGCGGTTGAATGCCATGTCTAACCACTGTTTTATTTACCATCCCCGCATAGCGTTAGATTTGATGGATTTGCAATGCATTCTGTGGTGCCTGATCTCTGAGATGAGGTCAGTATGTTATGTCTGCTATGAAATCTGATTATCGTGTTTGATATGTAACTTAGATGTAGGTGCCAAAATGCAAAAGATGTTGCAATTGTCAGATCCTTGATTATCAAAATCAATGTTAACCATGAGCCATGGATATTTTGATCTCTAATGGTTGCAAGAAGATGTCAGAAATATTATTTGCACTGAAATTCTGAAGATTCTACAAATCTTGTTATAGTTGGGAAGTCGATCCACTTTGTGGACATGGCGTGGTGTTTGCTGCTAAATACCTCTAATGTTTGCATCGACCCTCACTGGTGCTAAAAACATCTTCTACTCCATTTGCTAATGAAGGTGGCATCCAAGACATTTTAAATATCTCTGCAGACTGCTATACACAGCGACCATGTGGCAAGGGATTTAGTATCTTGTTTGCATTGACCCATCTTGCTGCTAATAGAAGAGAATATGCGCAGACTATATTTGTAGGCGACCATCATGTTGTGGAGGAGTGGTGTTTACAGTCTTCTTGCCCCTCTCGCTATTGGACAGATCCGTAGATCTGATCGGCTATCATCCAATTTGATTTAGGTAGGATCCATATGATAATGCAATGATTTTTTATGTGGTTTCATCTTGGATAAATAATCTGTGTGGATATTGGGTGTTCAATGTTGGCAACTTTTGTCGACTATTTTCATTACCATGGAGGTTGATACCATGCCAGCTTCAATTTCCAAACTGTATATCCATGACACCAGTCGATGTTGCAGCCACAACATCATATGTTTCTTTGTGATCTTCCTTCAACATGTCTACAAATAGTTTTCATCCTTAACGTTGAATCTCACAGCCATTCACTCGTTTTGTATTCGCCACCTTTTTTTTTTCTGAATGAAAAAATAAATAATCAAATAACAAAACTATCATTAAGTGAAAAGAATAATGTAATAATTTGAAATGATATGTAACAATAAATATAGCTATCAAAAGGCTTTTATCTCTTTTCCCATCATACCATCACATAATGTTTAAATATTGAGCAATACATAATATATAATAAATGTTTTAATCATTTTATTCTTTCAAATAGATAAAGGTCATAAATATAAGATTGGTTTTCAAATTAATCATAGGAAATAGAGATGAAGCAAAATCAATGATATAATCTTTTATCCATATAAAGCTTTATAACTTTAGTTAATTTTTGTTTGCACTAACTACTTTTCATTTTGATAAAAACTTTGTTTTGATTTAATAATAATAATAATAATAATCATACCATTTAAACTTTATCTTTCTTTATGGCATGAAATTCATATAAGTAGGCATACTAACAATATAACTTTTGTTCATGATAATTAATAAAAGAAATCATAAATATATACTAATGTCATGAAGAGAGAATAAGAATATAAATACTTAAAGGTTATGCATAACTTTAGGAACGTTTTCAAGATTAACATAGTTTTAATATAATCTTTAACTTTCTTTTAAATAACATTTTCCATAACATTGTTTATTCAAATCCCTTTTCGTGTTCATAAACATAACATATTAATTCGAATATATGGAAAGGAAATATTATTTATTATTATCGTTATTGATCAAATCATAACATATTATAATCTTATAGATCATGACCGTAAGTAATAAAATCATCCTTCCATTGAAAATAATGAATATTAAAATACATGAAGGCTTGATTAAGACAAGATCAACCTCTTCAAGATGTTGATAGATCGCTAATTAAAAAATTTGAAAGCATCATTGAGTCAAGGATATAATCATCTTTTAAAATATTTCCTCTTAGGTCATGATTTCAAGTTGACTACTTTTATCATCAATGTGGATTAGTGATTTATAATGTAATGGTAAGATATGCAGGATTCCATTTGAGCACATTAGGAAAAACATCACATAAAATTTTAAACTTAATCAAAAGCATATTCAAGATCGTTTGTAATCACATTATGTCTGTAAGAGAAGAAAGTCACAAGATTAGGTTCCTAGATTTCCTAAAAAGGAACCTTAAGAAAATGATTCTAAGACAATGAGAATCTCAAAACATTAAACATTAAGACATATGAAAGTGAAAAATACATGATAACACTTTGATAAGACAAGGATGATAGAAAATAGAAGCTACAAAATATAAGTAGGCATATGTAGACAGTTACTTCCCTGAACAAGAATGGATACAAATTACTTTGTCAACATGGGCTCCACTAGTATATACCCTATAAATTCTGTAAATTGTCTCTAGATAGTTGTATATAGGTTTGTTTTTTTCTTTGGCCCTCATTGTGCTTCATCCCTCTATGTGGGTCCTTGTAGCTTGTGTACATTCCTATATATTCCCCTGCCCGTCTGGTGGTGATCTCACAATTCCCTTTTGTGTTTATTCAAATTATTGATCTCACCCTTCTGGTGTCCATAAACTTGAACTCAACACCTCACCTGGTTGAGTTTGCATATTTTCTCTCTCCTCCATCAACTCAGTCTTAATGGCGGGTTTAATTCTCCCACATGTGAGTGTTCAAAATTGGCCCAAGTGGCATTCATTTCTTTGCGTGTTTAGACAACTGTCGCTATTATTTCCATTACTCCCTTTATTGCTTGACCATGTGATGCCCCATTTCAGCCTAGTATGGCTAATTACTAGTCATGTCAATAACGGTTAGTTTTCTAGAATCTGGGTCCCAAGTTCCCCCTTGGACCTTCATTTCATTCATCACACAAGCCAGAATCCCTAGAACCCCCAGGCATAGATCAAATTCCCAAGTAAGTCATTTTGTTATATATATATTTTTAGGGTTTGATGCAAACTAACACATTTTCAAGATAGATGCAAGGCGGTGATGAAATCTCTGGAGTCTAGAATTCTATTATGCTTTATATATACTGATAGTTAACCGATCTTGCAGGTTGCCAAAATTCACTTATCAATCATGTCTGAAGCATAAACATCTTCCCCACCTGAGAGCCCAGAACTCCCTACTACTTCAAAAGGGAAGCCGCCAGGACCAAGTTTGAGAAGGCCTTAGAGAAACTCCCAATAACAATGAAATATCTGAAGGGAGAAGCTATTCTGGGATCGAAGGTTGATTTCAAGCTGCAGTTGATCACTGACACAAGTGTCAGAGCATGGGCCAAAATGTAGGCCTTGGTGCAAATCATGTTCATTCAGTGCAAGGCCAAAGATCTGATGGCACTTAACATGGCCACCTCTAAAATCCTTAAGGCTACCTACTTTCCCTACTCAGTGCAAGCTTCGAAGCTTATTCTCACACTAGCAGAACACTGCAACACAACCGTCTAGGCTGTCATGCTTGCCGCTCCTGTTCCGTCGGGCTACCCAACACCCATGGTGTCTCTAGATGCCGCAAAATTTTCTTTGGGGCTAGGGATCCCTAATTTTTTCAATGTTTAAGTTATCACTTGGACCCTAGCATTAAATGAATTTGAGAAGCTCCCACAAGCAGCTCGACGATACCTCAACTCCAACTCAATGAAGACCCCAAGAAAAGACTACAAAAAGATGAAGCTGGAGATTCCCCAGAAAAAGTTCAAAGAGAGAATACAAATGGGGATCATCATATTATGCAGGGCCTTTGGAGAGTCCCATGCCTGGGAATTCTCAGCATGGATGTATTGCTTCTTGTTCAGCATCGCCTTCGGCAGGCAGACTTTTGATTGGGAAACTATCATCGCCAATCATGTGGACACCAGCTCATCAAGGTCACCTAGTCCTCCAAATTTTACATGACTTCATATTTCTTGTGGGCACTAGCAGAACAATGCCCCATAACAAGGGGATTACTCACTATTCGCGTGCTCAGGACTTGCAAGGGCCAGAATGCTCCATGGGACTATTTCCCACAAATACAATGGGAGGCCAGTTTCCCCAATTTTTGTAGAGTAAATGATGCCGTCATTTACTATAATATTCTTATGCCCACTCAAGATGCTAGATACTAGCTTTCAAAAGAAGCAATGATAATGGTTAGCACTTATGGCCATTACTAGATTTTGAACAACACTCCTATATTCAGGTGATCAGCTTCTCTGGGAAACCCTACCTATTGCCCAAACATTGTGGGGATAGGATAATTCTTTTGGAAAACTTCACATAGATTCTAGAGCTGCATGCCTTCTTTGCATTAAAGAAGGTCACCAATATTCCATTCCCAATAACTTGTGGGAACTATACTTACAGCCTTTCAGCAAAAAAAGAGGCTGACAACAAACTAAAGTGTCTGGGGCTGGAAAATTTTACTTGGACTGGAAAATTTTTGATCTACTAGATAAGATAGCATCAACACTGCCTCGAGTGTTGGATGCCCACAAGCCTCACATTGAAGATTTTTGGGCAAACTACCAGGACAATTTTGAAGCTAGTAATCATCATTTGGTCAGAATGATGCAATGCATGATGAAGCGCCTCAAGCTTAGGAATTTTCCTAAGGAATTTTTAGATATCGGGTCCATAGAAGACCTATCGTACAAGGCCCAGGGAGTAGAAAAAATGGCTCTCCCTCTAGTGGACTGGGACACCCTAGAAGGCCTGACGATTGAGGACATCACCCATGATATGATTGAACATAGTCATGCATATTTTTAGAAGGTGTGTCTGAAAAGTACTCAAAGAGTTGGCCCATTTTTGCAGGGATCCACTTCTGGGACCGAAACCTCTGCGTATGGTGAGGATAGAGGAAAAAGAAAGGTTGGGACCCCACCCCATATTCCATCCATAGTTCCCATTGTGAAACAATTGTACCTTCAACTGGTCATGCCCCACCATATGAAGGAAGCTATAAGCACCTGGCTAGGCATCCCAGTTATTATGGTAGAACCTGCCCTCCTTTTTGTCTCCCCCTCACTTGCAAAACTGATGGTCCGAGTAATAGAGACATGAGTGAAGGAGGAGCGTGCAGCTATCCTGGATGTCAGGCCCTCATTGGTAACAAGGAGGAAGAAGAAAAAGACAAATGTTCCTCAGCCAAAGGTAGAGATAGACCTTAGGATGCCCCACACCCTCGAGGTCTAGATTATCCCAAACTCCCTTGAGCTAGAAAATCAACCAGAGAATCCCACAAAGACCTCCCCTCTACATGATGATTTTGACAATCTATTTGGGATGGATGAACTTGTAAATTTACAAGGAGATATAGGGAAGGCGGTAGAAGAGATAGCTTCCCAAGAAGAAGAAATAATCCCCACTGATGGGGAGATACTAGACAAGGAAGTTGCCACATAGTAGGAAGTCTGGGAAAAAAGAGAAAAGGAACCTGAACAGGTGGACATCCTAGATGTCCAAGAAATCCCAGTCTCAGAGACCAAAATAGGAGAAGTGAGGCAAGTACAAAGTGAGCAATGAGATTTAGCTGAGGGAACTGGACCTATGAGAGCAACTGTAACCTCAGTCGCCATGCTCCATATGCCTCCACCCACCCAGGGCAGTGCAACATTTGGCAAGGTGGTCTCGATAGTACTACAAATAGATCTAGTTTGGACACCTTCGCCACCTCCGAAGGATAAGCCAATGGAGGATAATGTCGCAGTAGATTATGCTGGAGAAGAACAATAGAAGTAGCAACACGATGAGGGGGAGAACCCTTGAAATATGGATATTGATCTCATAGATGCTACTAAGGACAGGAGCACCGAGGCAGAGAATATTGACGCCATGAAGGTGGATGGTGTAGATAATCTTGGGAACTAGGAAAAAGAGTCTGAAGAGACTACAAATGTTGGGGGTGAACAACAAAACCGCATGGGAGATCCAAATGATCAAGCACTAGAAGCAAGGTCACCCCCACCACCACAATGGTTAGTAGAAGCGAAGAATAGAAATTCCCTGGAGGTGGCAAAATCCCATCTCTCTCTGTTTGAGATGATGGAAGAAACTTAAAGCCTCCCTAAGGCAAAGAAGGCTCAGACACTCCACTCTATTCAGACTGGTCTGGGCAGAGACACAGTCATGCTCATTGTGATACGTCCCCAAGAAAAAGAGGAAGTAGCAGTAAGTACTACCCAATACATTGTCATAGAGGTACCTCTAAGGAAGAGGGATAAGCAAGGTGAATTGGACCTGCTCAAAGAAGCTAGCCAGGAAATTGAGGCCCGATATGACAAATAGGCGCAAAAGCTAAAGGAGGAAAGAGAGAAGAATGAAAATCTCCTTGGGCTTCTTATAGAACTTACACAGCCACTAGCCGAGATCTATCTTGAAGCCTCCACCTCTAGAACATCGCTCCCATAGGGTGACTTGGATGCTCTAAGGGCCATAAAGAAGAATGTGTAGGCTGTATATGGGTGGATCGTGGAGCAGCTCAAGGATGTAAGGAAATTCTTAGAGGCAACACTCCCGAAACTTTATCTTTTTAGTAACCTTATGGGCTAGGTAAGTGGCACCATCATCCTATGGGAAAGGGACATAGAGAAGTATGCAGAGTGGAGGAATAGATGGGAAGAAGTAATAAAATTTAGGGAGGAAGCCATCACAAAGGCTAGAATTTTGGGAGAAGAACCCTTTGAATTCCTCTAGGCCTAGCACTCTAGAATTGGCCTCAAAATTGAGGTAAGCAAGTAATTGGTTACGACCCTAAAAGATAATATCAAGGCAGTCTGGTATCCTTTAGACCAATATAAAGCATTCATTGGAAGGGTTTCACAAGTTGATCCATTCACCACCAGGGCTTGTGCCCGAAAGGATTATGTCCTCACTAAATTTGATGAGTTCATGGAGTCCCTGTATCAGTTTCCGAAGACTTCGATGAAGGAAAAATGTTGAGAATATCCAAGATGATGCTCTGGTCTCATGACTCAGTAAAGATAGCCAAATAATTCTAGGACAGGGCTAGAGACATTAAAGAAAGGTTAGAAATCATCAGCGAATGGTGGGATAATGTCAAGGACATAGATGACGATGGAATTGGCCAAATTTTGGAGGCCTTCGAGAACAACAAGGGATAGTAGAGTTCTTCAGACTCCAGAGATTTTCACCAACAGGGTGCATTTTTTGAACATTCATTATTCTTTGAGCGTAAAGACTCCAAAATTATGGATCCAAAAGTTTTGTATACTTTCAATGATTTGTGTCTAGGTTCCCTAGAGCCGACCGGTCATTGTCAAGTAGTTAATAAGGGGGTCAGCAGGTAGGTGATCCCGGTAAGGCATGTTAGACAGAGGGATGGCTCTAACAGGTGATCCTCCCAAGGCGCTACTCTAGCATTAACTACCTAGTGCATCAAAGATAGTGAGCCACATTTTGCATTGATGAGGCATGTTTCCTTGAACTCTGGAAAGATTGGATTTCTTCTATTCTTACCCTGACACTCTTCTCTATTTTGATTCTTCCAACTTCCTGTCTTGTCTTCTTTCTCTATCTTGTCAGATCTCTGCTCTTTTCAAGGTGATTGTAAGTGGTGCAGGTAGTACCGGCCACCAGATATTGTATTTAATGTTGAGTGTATAGTTAGATTAGGTTAGTTTTAGGGCAAACTATTTGTATAAATAATAATTCTGACCTCATAACAAGGGTCAGAAAAATTGATGATTTTGTAGTCCAATACTATTATCATTTCATTTCTAGTAGTTTCAAGAGCTTAATGCTCAGTTTTTCTTGGTAGTTAGATTCTCCCTTGGAGCTATTGATGTACACACCAGTGATGCTGGAACACTTTGTTAATGAAGAAGGAAGAATAGTTTCTGGTAATGATGTTGTTGACGTTCTGATCTCTAGTTAGAAATCCCTTTTTGTGTTGTATGTTTCTAATGTCCTTTGCTCTGATGTATGGTTTAGATTAATGATCTCATTTCCCCTTGCTATTGAATATCACTAGTACATTTGAGACCTCTTTTCAATGGCTATGTGTTGCAATTACGACACTACACCGTCAAGAAAGTGACACAGCCCAGTGTTGCAGTTTTGGTGTCAGAATCATTGACGATAGCTATGCCTGTTGTTATTGCGACAGTAATGACTGTCGCAATATGCACTGTCTATGAGGGTTAGTATTCCTCCATTACACATTATGAGTGTTTTTAGTATGACGATATGTGATAGAGATGATGTAAATGCAACATCCACCTGTCAGACTATTTCAACATTTGGACATTGCGTGTAGTGTTCTGGTGTTGCTCATCCACTAAATACCATTGCAAGTGCGATTGTATGCTATATTTTAAAAAAAAAAATTCATGTGCATGGAGTGGGACCTTAAAATATTGAGTTTCTCTTTGTTTTGAGAATAGTTTAACATTCTCTACCTAACAAGGCCAACCATGTGAAGGTGGAAGCTCATCTGGCCCCTCTTAGGAGTCTCTTCTGACCCTTTACGACACTTTAAGATCTCTAAGATGTAATCTTAGGGATTGTAAAGGGTCATCAAGGGTTATAAGGGATCCTGTGACACAAAAACTAAGAAACATAAATGTAGGCATCATGGTCACAATTGTTTGGAGACACAACATAATTGAGTTGTATACCCAGATGATGCAACGCAACCACTACTCCTCCAGTTCTAAGTTGGCACTGCAAGATCCAAAAAATATAGATAAGGAATAAATTTAGAGAGTAGAGGAGGAGGGCCATAACGAACAAAATAATATAGGGATCCTATATTATTTTGGTTGTTATGGCCCTCATCCTCTGCTCTCTAAATTTATTCCTTATCTATGTGTTTTGGATCCTCCAGTGGCAACTTAGAACTGGAGGATTAGTGGTTGCATTGCATCATCTGGGTATACCACTCAATTATGTTGTGTCTCCAAAAAATTGTGACGATGATATCTACATTTATGTTTCTTAGTTTTTGTGATATCTACATTTATGTTTCCCAGCTATCGTGTTTATTTTCATGTTCTTTATGTGTTTGGCTTCTCTCCCTCGCATCCAAAATAAGATTTTCCCACTCTGAATTGAGAATGTACGTGCATCTGCATAAAATGTATAGTCTTAGAAGGTCCCAGATGGGCATAAATTTAATGTACAATTATTGTCTTGAATAGATAAAGTGGGACTGGAATTTCAGCAAGGCTGGGAAAAGTTTGTGCATAATTATGAACTTTTTCCAAAATTCCAGTTTCAGTTTATCTTTACAAGACCATAATTGTAATATTGAATTTTTGCCCATCTGGGCCTTCTAACACCATATGTTCTCCTGGTTTTTTATGTTGTGTCTCCAAAGAATTGTGACCATGATGCCTATATTTATGTTTCTTAGCTATTGTGAGATTAAAAGTCTTCTAAGGAACATGTCGTGTCTATGTGGAACTACATAGGATCATCACCAAAGGGGGTTCTAGATCAGAGTACTCCCTTTCACTTAATAATTATGAAGCCATCAATGGTATACTACTTGTTTAGGATTGTAAGTTTCCATTGATGGCTTCAAATTAACAAGCAAAAGTTGTACAAAAGACTTAGCAGCCTCCTAACCTTTTGCTTGAATTTCTACCCATCTGGGCCTTCTAACACCATATGGAATGTGATGTGTTTATAGAAGAGATCATACATACCTATTTAGTGATCATATGTGTTGAAGGTGGCTCTTGATACTATTGCAATGACTATAGATATTAAATTTTGCATCACTTCCTGATGTCATTGAAGTGGCATCAGACTCCACCTTCAGCATAGTATGATCACTAGACAGGTATGTATGTCTTCTACTTTTAAATTGGGCTATTTTCATTCTTGTTTTATGAATTTGGGTGATCCTTGCGAATGTCTCTGGGGTTGAATCTAGTATGCTCCTGTATGATCCAAAACCTGCAAGGAAGGAAAAGATGGGGATAGATCCAAATGATCTAAGAAATGCCTGGCACCCTATTACTGATCCCCATCTACAATTATGCATGTGCATAGTCAAGCCATACACTTCTAAAAGGAACAAGGATAAAATTTACAAAAACCCATCCAAGATATAGAAAATCATAACAAAGTAATAACCAATAATAAGTTCATGAGTTTATCAAAATATGTCCAACGTATCTACATGAAATTCTAAAAAAGTTTTAGTATCTACAATAGCCCTCTGTTAATCACATTTGTGCATATGGTCCCAACAAAGTAGTGCACAAACTACACAAAGAAGGCATCACAGAAACACAATTTTTTCTTTCGCCATTGAAGAAATCTCGGCGGCACTAGCTACCTCTTGAGCCTTGCACAAGTTGCACTCATTTCCTACATTAGGTATAGATGTAGATGGGGTAGATGTAAATGTGGGTTCATCGACCCACCAAAAGTATTGACATCCACTATTTCCCTGCAATACCAAATCTACATCAGTTCTTCCTAAAATGATTATAACTTGTCACATTACTTTTAAACATTAAAATATAATTCCATATCCAGACCTTTTTCCTATTTGGGCAACCCCAAAATGGATTCCCAGGATTACTTGCTGTGCATGACGTCTTCAACACACAAGGGCCAACACCACATTGACACATAGGCACATTGACTGAAGCCATCAATGCTATATCGATAAATATTGCACTGTCATTCCAACATACCATTTTGTTTAGTTGGTTATTTTGTTCATTCATACTAATTATAATTGCAATAAAGAGAAACATACTAATCATGTAGACAACATCTCAAATCAAATGGAAAAATGACTATTGTCAATCATAGTACATGTAAATGCAACGTCCTAACTGCAGTTGATGGAAACCATATGCATAGTTGTGATTGGGACTTTTAGTCCTTACCACACATTGAAATGCATGTAAAGGCATCTATAGTTGGGGGCATGTCAAATTGTGATATTGCTATCAAAATTAAAGCGTATAGTTTGACATTCACAAATTTCCTTGTGTCAGCTATAGTTAACAAACTAATCTCACAAAAAGTGTTGATGTTTTGACAATTCCTCTCATTACCTCTTCTCCGCTTGAAACAATTGGGACTACCTGGGAAAGATGAGTAGGCTCTACTATACCCTTTTCCATGTTCATTACATGCACGGCTAATTTCTTGTTTTCTATCTCCATTCCTCATCATGCTTCATCCTTGTTATATTAGTGGCTGAAATATTGATATTTAGAGTCTACTCACTTTCCCGAGTACTCCCAATTGTATGAATTGGAGTTGAGCCATGTGTCACCTACACTCTTGCAAGTCATTGTCGACACATCAACAATTTTTGTGACATGATAAGCAATTTGTGCATGTCAAATTCATGGATGAAACATGGGTCAATGATTTTGACTCAAAAAACTATAC
>MU226788.1:1371921-1385543 GCA_018584345.1 Thuja plicata
CATATATGGGATTTGTCACATATATTCTCATTTTTACCAAGTGTGTTCTTTCTTATGTCTTTTACATATAATAACAATGTTCTTCATAATGGTAACCAAGGCTCTTTGACCCTTATAACAACAATTGATGTTCTTCATCTAGTTACAGATCTTCACTATGTATTTGAAACTATTTTTTGATCTTTCATGAACTCACTATCCTTGATCTCCACACATCGTTGTTCTTTCAATCATTCACTATTTGTTTTTCATGTAACAATGTATTATTGATACATAGGGTCCTTTCATTGTTATCTACTTGATGTCTATCATGTATTGTGCATGAGAGGATCTTCTAAATCACTATTATCTTTTACATTGTCTTTTTCTCATTATAAATGTGATTTATTCATGTGCATGGATTGCTATAACTAGTAATCATACCATTGGACTATTATGATGCTCATTCTTTCACTAATCTTGCTTTTCATTCTCATGTGAACCATATGCCTTCATACCTTGCAAATCATTTCCCTCCAACGGGATATTAATATCAATGTTCTGATACCTTGCAATATGTCCCTAGTACTTTTTTTTACACATTGTGTTCCTTCCTTTCATAACAGCTTAACATAGCCCTTTCCTCACTATTTCTAACATTTTTAATGACCTCCTTAGATTAATGTCTCTAATTCCTTGTTGTTACTGATGCATATTGTTTAGGATAGATACTATTTCTTTTATTGACTTGAAACCTTCCCTCCATTGCATTATCTCTATTTTAGGCATCATAGCACTCTGTCATCAATCATTTGTTGTCCTTCATCCTTTGATTCAAATTATTTTTTCATCTTTATGTTGCATGATTAATAATTATTTTTATTCATCTTTTTCAGAGAATTTTATAAAAGATGATGAAATAAAATATATCTTCTAGTGTATGGTGTTGATTCAAACATGAAACACTACCTTTCATTAGTTCATGCATCAAAATTTATTCAAAAACTATCCTTGTCATCATCTGATTCTCTATCCTCAACTGTTTCTCATCTCCATCATACATGTTGTCCCTGCCTTAATGACTTCTTTTCTTCTTTCCATATTGTTTTTTCTTTGTGAGAGCAATGTTTTGTTCATCAATGGCTACTGCAATCACATGAAGAGTGTTTCTCTTACTAATGAAACTCGTTGTCTTTTTCATCAATCTGAATTTTGTTCATCTTAAACTACTCCTTTATTTGAAACCCATTGCTATTTGTTGTCCCTTTGTTGTTTTCCACAAGAAGCTTTGCGTTGAACACTTCTTTTTCTTCCTCTGTTAAGTGTTGCTCATGTTAATGCTGGCCATCACTGGCTATTATACTAACAACACTTGACTCTTTGCTCAAGTTGTTGTATCTTTCAAGTGTTGAAATGAAAATTTACTTGATTCACGATCTAATAAAAATTAATTATTCAAGCCCATTCTGATGTCACTATAGTTTAGATCTTATGGGTGACAAGTAGTCATAGTTGATTGCAATTTGATAACTCTTGGATAATCTTTTCTAATTCATATATATTTATTTTTATATGGTTGGGATTTGATCATAGATCTTCTACAACATGTTTAAGCATAGGTTGGTTTGGTGTAGATATGCATTTACAAGCATTTGATTCATGTTCCATGACATATGACTCAATTCCTATGGCTCTCTGAGTTCTTGGAGGATAATTAAATAAAAAATATGAAATTAGAGTTCGCAAAGGGGTATTTAATATTATATAAAAATAGTTAAATGCATCACTATGTATGAGGGATAGAGAGGGTAATGTTATTTTCTCAAGTATTTAGGTAAGACAATAAAAGGGTTTCTTCCATGGTGTTCCAGAGATGGGGATGGTGGGATGGCAGAGGGTGATTTTTATCTTCTACAACATGTTTAAGCACACCTTGGTTTGGTGTGGATATGCATTACAAGTATTGCATTTATGTTCTATTATATATTACTCAATTTCTATGAATTACGATTTTGATGAATTCCATGAACATGTGAGCAAAGAACATTTTATGTATTATAGGCTACATCAAAGCTCAAGGTGATGGCTAGTTAGGATTGTCTCAGAGCTGGAATAGCTTGCTTCATGGTTTGTAACTTTTTCAATCTCTAAAAATTTTGGATGTTGAATGATTGGTCTATTTTTGATGTTTTTCTCTATTACATATCAACCTGCATTGTATTTTTTAAAATTGTTATCTAAATCTATATTAATGCAAAGTAACACCTAAAGATAAATATCTAGACTAATCACCGACCAGGATGCATTGGTGATTACTCTGGATATTTATCTTTAGGTGCTTTTTTTGTAACATTTCTTCTTGGTCAAACTTTCAACCATTTTGTGTCAAAATATTTCATCATGGGTTTGGCATCCTGTTCAGATGTGCTAAGCATTTAGATGCATTTTGGTTAAAACCCTTAGATAGGTTGGTCTACATATCAACCATTTTATGTCAAAATGTTTCATCGTAGATATGGCATCCAGGTTAGATGGGCTAAACATTTTGACTAAGTTTGGTTGAAACCGCCAGGCAGGTTGCTCTACATATCAACCATTTTGTGTCAAAATGTTTGCATCATGGATTTAGCATCTTGGTCAGACAGGCCAAACATTTTGATGACTTTTGGTTGAAACCACCATTTAGAACTAGCCAATTTCAATTGCCACTTTTGACCAATATTGGTGTAGAATATTTGAACTTATCCACCATGTGTCAAAAGTTTGACTAGGAAAATATCCACGAAGCAATTTGTGGATCATTCGACCAATATTGGTAGAAAGTTAGACCAATTTTTGGTCAAAAAAGGTGCCAATTCTACTAGTGTAAACGGGGAGTACCACATATTGAATATCAACAACAAAACAAATAAAGAGAGATCAAACACTTCACACAATACCTTGAAGGTAATAGCAATGATGCCCTAGCTCTCAAAGCTCGTAGGTCATCAAGCATTCCAAATGCAAAGATATAAATGAATGCCAGTATTAAACAATGAGCTCATAATCAATGGATTATGACCTAGCTTGCAGCCTGCAAGCCATCAAGACATTTCCTCATGAAATGATCATAAACAGGGAGTGCCACATAGTGAATATCAACAAAAAAATAAATAAAGAGAGATAAAACACTTCACACAATGCCTTGAAGGTAATATCAACAATTCCCTAGCTCTCAAAGCTCGTGAGTCATCAAGTATTCCATATGCAAAGATGTAAACAATGCCAGTATTAAACAATGAGCTAATAAATAATGTATGTTACCCTAGCCTACAACCTGCAAGCCATCAAGACATTTCCTCATGAAATGATCATAAACGGGGAGTACCACATAGTGAATATCAACAACAAAAAAAATAAAGAGAGATAAAACACTTCACACAATGCTAGCTTGAAGGTAATAGAAATGATGCCCTAGCTCTCAAAGCTCATGGGTCATCAAGCATTCCAAATGAAAAGATGTAAACAATTACAGTATTAACATTCATATTGTGCCATTAAATCAACAAATGCCATCAAAATGAAATTGAGTTAATGAGAAGACAAAACTTGAATGCCTACCTCAAGTCATGGCTGCCATATACCAAGATGCCAATCAACTTCCATAGTATGCCCTCTTTACACACGACAGTATGCGATCACACTAAATTAGAAATGAGCCTTTCTTCTTCTTCTTTTGTTTATAATCACGCGGGTGTCATAACTACAACTGTACTGTCGCTATTATGATAATGTCAAAGGCACTTGAAATAAAAACAAAAATCACATACAAATTGTGGTGCCATCACAAATTGGGGTCAAAATTTGACCCCAAATGTTGTAGTGTATGTATGAACTGCTATTTCTGTATGCATTCAGTATTTAGTGTAGTTCTTTGGAGCATTGTTGATGTTGGAAATATATTGCATAAATATAAGTAGAAGTAAAAAATTCTTAACTCTAGCCTATATTTTTCTATTTATTTGGTGAATTAGTGTCCTTGCAAGAAACCTCGACCCATCACTAAAATCCCTGAAGAAGATGACTCAAAAACCAGCTATCCCCCCGAATAAAAATAGCCACTTTCCCAAGTTAGCTCCCCGCACCGTCAAAACCCAACACTCGGGTGCTTGAAGGCTTGGATAATTTATTCCTTGGACAACCTTTACAAGTGAAGTTGGCTGGTACCTTGGTACCCGGTGACAACTTATCATCTGTTGATCAGACCAGTCACAAAGTCCTGTCAACAGATCCTTAAGAACCTTTTTAGCTTGGTATGTATCTAGACACAAACCTGATTATTCTGGTTTTAATTGAAAGTATCTTTTCCATTTTTCATTTGGAGGCCTTTCACCATAATCATAAGCTTATCTAATTTGTCTTCTTCTTTGTGTTGCTTTGGCTCTTTTGGATTGAACAACTGAGTTTCCTCCCTCTTAGCAATTATACTAGATGCATTTCTATCATTTTCAATAGCTATGGAAATCTTGAGAGTGTGTACTAAAGTAGAATGCTTATGAGATCTGATTTCATAAATTGTCTTTCTATCAAAAGCACCCATGTAGAAATTTATTATAAAAGCAGCAATAGGTTGAACATCCCTAGCAATCCTATTAAAAACCTTGTTGAATCTTTTGTTGAATTAAGCCACAGATTCATTTTGATTTTTCTTCATACTTTTCAACTCTTGTGAGGTAAAAGAAGTGTCATTGTGATCACTGAATTGCTCTATGAATTGATTAACAAATTCATCCCAACTAGATATGGATCTATCTGGAAAAATTCTGAACCATTCCGCTGCATCTTCTTTGAGAGATTGAACAAAAAGTTTCATGTATACATGCTCATTGAATTCATCAAGCTTTTGGATAACATTCTTCAGATCTACATAATGCACCTCAGTTGATTCTGGCCCATTCCCTAAAAATTTGGAATTACACTTCTTAACTCATTTTTGATGTCATTAGGATATCCCCTAATGCCATTAAAACCTAATTGTCTGTATCTTTTAGAAACCATTAGGGCTCTATAATTATTTACATTTTGATTGATGGTTCCATGTCTTTGATTCTGCTAATTTGTATTATGGAATCTTTGACTATTTCTTGGTCCAAAATTTGAGTTGATATTATGATCTCTTGGGCCATATTTATGATCTCTATTATTCTAATATCCATTATACATCACTCCATTATTTTTATGTCTGTGTTGTTCATATTGGTTAGATGTGTTAGGATTCATTCCATTACTGTGGTTATGATGTTCTTCATGGTTCCATTATCCCCTATGATCTCTTCTTTCCTAATCATTCCTATTCTTCTCAAGTCTTCCTCTATTGTCTGGTTCGAACAAGGGGTTGGTATGATCATTTTTAAAGACATGCCTGATGTTCTTCCTATGAGGAGGATTTTACACCCCATTCCTATCATCCTTAGGTGTTTCTTTATTTCTTGGTGATCTGATTGTGGTTCTCCGTATTCTCATTTTCCTTAGTATTTCTTCTGGCTGCCTCTTAAGAGCCATGCCCATTTCCTCATCTTATGATCCTACACCAACCATTTCACAAAATACAACATCCCATTTGTTAATTCTTTTTTCCCTTTCATTCATTTCCTGATTTGGATCATGTCGAGACTTATGTCTTCCTTTGTCACCTTGGAAAAAAGGATTACAATTTTCATCACTGCCCTCATGGATATGCTGGCTTGAATTAGGATATTTTTCATGAGAAAACTCTTGATCATTCTTATCAGGGTATATCATATGTGGTACATACAACATCTTTACACTTGAAGTCCTGCCTTTCCTTAGGCTTAAGTATAATTCAAGTTGATCTGGATGCAAGGATCTTCTTCCCCACTTGAAAAATTGCTAATAACAAAATTATGTGACCAAATTTATAACCACTTCAAATTTTTAGAGTTTCCACATTCTTAGAAATAAATACATATTGTCTTCTGGATTATTTTCTCCTAGTAGAGCCTAACCTCTATTATCAGAAAATCTAAAAAACTATTCTTAATGATAACTCCTCAGTAGAGTCACCAATCTGTTGATGCTCAAATCAACATAGTAGATTACCTATGGATTTTTCCTATCCAATGATGAGAAAACCAAGTTATTTTCCAATTGACAAGGCTTCAACTAATTCAAGTTTCAACCTTCTGCAATTTTGGCTCTGCAGAACCAAAGCTGGTAGGCCTATACCCTAGACTTATTTCCCAAATCTTAAGGGCTATTTAGAGTAGATAATATGTGCTCCAAACTTCTATCTCTCAGATTATTGAAAAGTACTAATGAGATACTTAAATTAAAAGCAATATAATATCAAATGTTAAATGTAATGCTGAAATTTTTGAAGGAATGCTGATGGATACAAAATATAAACCAAATAAAGTAGATGGATATAATATCTCAAAACTATAAAAAATGAACTAATGACCTCAATCCAATAAGAAAGAAAGACCAGTGCCTTAATCAACCATGGGAAATAGAGTGACTATCATTCCAATCTTATGTTCAACCCTAGAGATAGTTTTATAAGAAAACTAATCTCTTCAAAGGTGTTATGAAATGTACATGCAATCTGGAAAAAGTTCAGAGATATTACAAAAGGATATTACTTCTTAGATGATAGAATAATTGAATGAGGCCTCAATAAATATAATTTAACCATGAAAAATGAGAAAACTAATTGATATCAAAGACTATGAACCAAATCAGGAAGCATGCACAACAAACTATCACTTTGAAGAAGTTCAATTGATTTATCTGAGGGATTGATTGTAAAATGATAATGAAACAATTGCACATATGAAAGAAAAAGGACTTATCTTTATTTGATTTTTGAAAAAATGGTACAATTGAATTCAAGTTTGTAGTTATTGATCCATCTATCCTATCTGACTATAATAATAGTAAGTCTTATCCCTTTTGTGTTTATCTTGGTATCCTTATAAATATGAAACCCAAAGGATGCAAAAAAGCTTCAAATCAACATGATTGTTCCTAACAAATAGCTAACCTAATGATCAATAACTGAATGCTAATAATTATAATAATATAGTGTTTTCTTGATAACAGATGATAACTGATTAATAAATCAATAGTCTCTTCATAATCTTCCTGAGTCGACAAATGAACTCGCATCATGATGGCTCTCTGATCGAATATCCATCCATAGTATTTCATATAATCTCTTGAGCATATTGATCACATAGAAATTTCTGTGCACAACAATGAATATATTATCTGGTGTATAATCTTTGGAATCAAATTAGTTATCTTTATCGACCACAACTATGGTGTCAATTATTCCTCTCTGATCTTTCTTCATCACGTTTACATGTGATTATTCCTCACAATGTCGGGAATCTAGACCGTCCGATCAAATCATGTTCGCCACCTTTATTTTCTACATGAAAAAGAAAATAATCAACAATAAATTAAACCCCAAGTATAATAGAAGGTTTAAAATTTTAAATGCCACGTAATAGTTCAATATAACATAATCATCAAAGGTTTTTGTCTTTTTCCCATCGCTAACACATGTCACAACTTTCAATATCTCACAACAACTAAAGTTCATTCACGTTTCTATCACATCATCACACTAAGCTATAGATCTCCTATCTTACGGTCGTAGATATTCCTTAAGTGCCTCGGTTATTTTTTGATCACCTTTACCCACTCGATTAAGTCCTAGCCGTTGATTTAAAGCACGGGCTAAAAGATAAAATTTACAAAATCTGTTCTTTATTATACTTTATGTGCCTCTGTGTATTCTAGTCACTTTGCTTGGCCAACCAAACATGGACACCTGTATCCCTTTTTTTTTTCCATCTATATCTTTTGGCGGGCTCGGGACACATGTCTATTTTTCCATCATGTAATGGTTAAATAGTATTCAGCTTGCGATAACACCATCGCGATTGATTGTTGGATCAAATCTTGATTTGTGCTAATATCATCCAGTTTGACTTTAGTCAAGAAGGGCCCCATACAACACGTGATGATCATTTGTGGTTCCATGTTAAATAAATTATTCTATGTAGATGTCGGGTGTAAATTTTTGAATGTCGATAGTTCCTCTCGACTGTTTCTATCTCTGTGAGGTTGAAACATGTGTGCTTCACCACCGTGAGATGGATGGAAGATCACTCATTGCTTCATTGTGGAATCACATGATAGGTAGACAAAGGGTAAGTTTATGACCATGTGGTTTTATGAAAAATACATTTTGACTTCGATCTTTTTAACTTTAGCTCTACTTAAAAGGAGAAATAAGGAATATCAATGGTAAACATGAAAAACTATCAGAGACAGATTCAAACAACATAGTGTATGTGCTAGAAATCTACCTATTGGGAGCATGCTCAGACATGCAAACATTAGAAATATAAATCAAATAAACACACTAACATGTCTAAACATACTCTAAAACAAAAGATTCCATCACAACCTCTGATGAGCTAAACAAGGGCACCCAATGCCTTGTTGATTTTCTCTTAGATATGTATGTGGGTGTGCTCTCCCAACAAAATATCTAAATCCCACTTGATTTTCTTGCTTTCTATGAATTGAAACCTACAATGCAAACTAATGTATTTGATGAAGAGCTCAAGAACAAGCATGAAGAACTTGTCTCAAGCTTTCACTATTGATGATGAAGATGAAGATGTAACACTAACCTAGAATGATATGCAAGATCAAATACAAACTAGAAACTAGATTCATTCTATTATAGACCTAAGATGTGATATCTAGATTCAACAATGAAATAAATATGAAAATGAAAAGAACTAAGATTTCTATGAAATGCTAAATTGCTCTAAGAAATCTAGAGCTAAACTAGCATGATAACAATGCATAAAAAGGAGATGATTTGCTCTTGACAATGGCCTCTATTTATAGATTTTTTTGGAGGAGAGAGAAGGCTTGGATAAGGTGGAGCTCATGTGGCATCTACATAGGTGCCACATGAGGGACACATAAGCCATGCAAGAGGCCCACTTTTCTCACACATGTGTGAGAAACTTTGGATGTAATGGGTCAATGTGTACTTAAATTACCCATGTGAAGGATCTTGTAAGAGGTGTAAGAGTTTTAGTCTAATGAAACACTTTTAAAAAGTGTAAGAAAGTGTCATTAAGGTTGTAAGAAACTTTGTTGGCACCAAATTAGCATGTTTTTGAAAATTCAAATTTAGAAATTTGCTCACACATGTATGAGAAAATAATTAGGACTAATATGGGTAGGAATCAATAAATTAGCCTAATTAACCTTAGTTAATTAGTAAGTAGGTTTATTTGTTGAGAGTGATGTGAGGTAGGGTAGAATCTAGGTTCAAATTAGTTTAATCTAAATTAGATTTAGATTAATTGTGGTTTAGTAGAATTAAGTCATGTAGAGGAATAAATAAATCAAAATTTATTTAAAAGGGATTAATGAGGGAAATGTATATAAATAAGATTTAATACATTAAAGGGGATGATATTTAAATTAAATTTAAATACTAAGGAAAGTGAATCATATTTAATTAAATAAATAAATTAAATAGATAGAAGAATATTGTAATGCCCAAAATTTACAACCAAAAACGTAACAATTTTTTTTTTTTTTTTTTAAAAACAAATAAAACATACCATTTTAACTACATCAGAAAATTCGTGATTCTACTAAGTATAATATTTAGCTATATTACCAGATGGCAATGGTCAAACTTTAAGAAACAGCATTTCATAATATTCAGATGACAATCATACAGAGGTATTGCATACCTGAGTTTTCTCTTCCTTGCATGTGTATCTCGTTCTCCTTGTCTCCCCGTTTCCTGCATTTTTCTATGTTGCTACACAACTAGATACATGATGTTAAATTCTTTATGCTTACATTCATGATCGTAAGATGAGCCACATCAATGAATTAGTTAAATATACTATGAGACATTCAAACTAGATTCATAAAGAGATTGCGAACTATGCAAACATTGGGAAGGGCGCAAATTAAAGGAATAAATCATAAGCACAAGACCTAAGGGCCAGACCTAATGCCTCGGGGGCTCATCATAGATGGCCTTGCCTACATAACTCGCAGAGACATCGTAGTTCGGGTTTTCAAAACTTAAACCATTACATACTAAGTATACCTTAATGGGGTACAAACCACTTTAGAAAACAAAAGCGGTATATGTAAGGGAGTATGAATGAAAGTTAATGTATTCTAACCTGAACCCCAAAATAACAAGATATTGATCTGAAATAATTTATGATAATATATCAAGGAAAAAATTCAATATAGAACCCAAGTTGTTCATTCTAGTTTACAACAAGATAGATCTATAGAACTACATGATTTTAGATGGTATAAGGAGCACAATAAAAATACTATCTCAAATAAGTGCTAAGAAATTTTCAAACCAATGAGTACTCTAGATGTCAATATGTATTATTCCAAAAACCTTGATATCTCCTTAGTAGCTAAATAGATCTTTTATAAATATATTCATAATGAAAGAGATACACTTTAACATTAATTATAGATTCTCTACCAACAATATAGTGACCGATAGGGTGAGAATGTATTTCAAAATGTGTGGGTGCATATTTGAAATGAAGTGAAATATAGTATTCTTAAGTTGAAAACAATTACTATCGATTATACATACAATTTATAATAATTATGATGACATTTATTTATCTTGATATTTCTATAACAATAAAAGAGCAATAATAATATATTCCATCTTAGGGATAAACAAATGGGTTGAAAAGCCTTAGATAAAGGTAGAAGATTTAGGTACCTACATCAAATATCATTCTTTCTAATATCATCCAAAAGGGAGCAATAATATATAAGTTTAAGTTTCTTCAAGTACTAAAATTGTCATTGGGATTGATATTGAGACTAATTATTCTAACAAGATGTTTTAAGAAGTATCTTAGTTTTAATCTTCAATGTTTCCTTCTGCATATAAGAATAAACAATACCTTAATGTTATCTCATACACTAGAAATTTTATGTTTCAATTACATACTCTAGCAATAATAAGAGAAGTCACATTAAACTATAAATATCTTATACTTGCTTCTGTTCAATAATGAGATAGGTGTACACAGTATTCATGTGTATATTTTCATGATTCTTACTATTCCCAACAAAATCGACAATGGACTTGGGTTTTGGAATTGATACTACTGTTTAAATAATTTCGGTATTATAATGCTACATTCCTCTATAGTGGAAAAGGTATTCATGTGATTCTCAAAGGTTTTGGTGCATGGAAAACTTGTACGTGATCACATTGGTGTGGCTGTTTAGAAGTTATGAATCACCATCTACTGATTCTTAACATACTTAGCATGCTTATGGTTTAATGTTATCATTGTTCACTGGTGAAGATGCTTAACTCCCATAGAGCATGCTAAGGTTCCATTATTTATGTTGAATATTTTAAGCCCAAAACAAATGACGATGGCAATGCTTTTCTATTCAATAAATTGATCGGTAGAATCTATCAATATAGATGCAATTTGTCTAGATCTTCACTGTAAAGGACGATCTTCCTGGTGTTTTTTGTTGGAGCCAAAACTTAGTTATCCACTCTATGGATGACTTGAGTCGCAAGAAATTCTTAAAAATCGTACCCGTCTTTGGGGTCGAGTCCCAGATACCCTGCAAATGCCTGAACCGAATCCCGCGCATACCTCTATCTACAGACTCTGGATCTAATCAAAAGTTTTGATATCCATTTCTAATAACAGATTAAAAAAGTGAATAGGGATCTGTTCAGATAACGAACCGTTTCTGACTCATTAAAAATGGTGAATCTATGAAAGAGGATTTAAAATAAAACAGAGTCATTCCTTTCTGCTTGGCTGCATAATCGAAGCAGATGTATACAGTTTGAGGACTTATTTACGTAAATAAAAATAAAGAAATATAGGAATAGATATAATTAAAAAGCATTTCAAAATTTTAAGAATAGAGGCATCTACATTTTCAATTGAAATGCCCTTCTTTGAGAGAGTCAGAAAAGGGAAAACAACAATCCAGTGGGTAATCACCAGTTATGCGCCTTAATCTGTTTATAATGAGAAAACAACCGTTCCTTACCCTAATTCACAGGCGAGGGGATATTTCATTTTAATGAGAAGGGCAATCTGAAGAAACAAATAAACCTTGAGCTAACAAACCTGTTAAAAATCTTCTACAGTTCCGAAAGTGGGTGTGCCCAAAAAATGCTACAATATTCTTCATTTACAACGTGCAGCGAAAATAAAGTTAAACCAGGTAATCAATAAATTTGTTAAGGCTCTGATGTGCTTTAGTTGAAAGGATAAATTTGTCGGGGTTCTTCTCAAGTAAAAGATAGTTGGATGCATCAATTTAAATTCAGGTTGTGCTGCTCAATAAAGTTCAACCAAGGATGGTGAAGTGCTATGGTTTGATCTTTATAATAGTTAAATTACATTAGAATGCAATCTCTCTAGAAGGCCAATATGTTGAGAAAATAAAAACTCAGTTTTAAGTCTTAATGAACAGACCATAAAAGCAGAAGCTTTATGCTATTATGGTATATAAACCAAAGCTATCAGTTCTGGAGATAAACAGGCACCAGCAACCATACATTTCAGATAATCTATTTAGTTCCTATAAATTATGACTTATATTGCCATTTCCACTTTAATAAAATAAAATTGTACAATTAGAAGCAAATCTTTGGAATCCCATACCTTAGCAATAAGTCGTTCCTTCTTTTGTTGATTCCGTTGGGCTATATGCTCAGCCCGGGTTTGTTGTTTTTCTTCTGAAGTTTTTTTCTTTAAGTTCACTTCTCTCCTTCCATTTCAGTGCACCAGACTCTTGACCCCTCCCCCAGCCCAAAAACCATCATACGTACTTTTATTATTAAATTGTTTTCTGCCCCCACTTGCAATTCCAGACTTTACAACTGTTACCTTCCCATCACACCTACTTTCATAATTATATAATTAGATTCAATGCATCCAGTAGAACTACCATAAAGTATCCCGCGGCCTCAACTGCTACGCAGCTGCCTCCATAAATTTCATATCGCTGATTTATTTTATGTCAATATGGGTAACATCTAATGAATCAGATTTTGATATATTCAGTGCCTTTATAAGTTCTTCAACTTCCTCAACATCATACTATACATGTATCCCTTGTTTAATATTGTCTCCTCACATATTTAGTGATTTCACTATGCAAGTATTCCTCCGATGAAAGTTATATTCTTATATCACTAGATAACATAAACACCAGAGTATTACATCTTTCCATTAACTGTTTATGATGTTCAAAATTATACACATTGCAATAATATTCAAAAGATTTAGTCTAACAACCTCATGTTTAGCATAAATTCAAATAACTAAAAGTGTCATTAGGTTCAATTCTCACTTGCTCAATTGTCACTTGATCAATTGCCCTTATATTAATGATATCTTTATAGCGTATTACTTGTCACAACTTAAAAAAAAGGTCTTCTAATCATTATTAGACTCCTTATCCATATTCATACTAACTTAATAATTTGTAATAACGAAGATATCACATCTTTCTAACATGCACAAATTAATATGAAAGATGCATTTCAAAAC
>MU226788.1:1390936-1472236 GCA_018584345.1 Thuja plicata
GGAAGATGAAGGATGGAGAGATGGTGGATAAAGGATAAATGAGATGGATAGATAGTTGTGAAAAGGATATGCATGGAGGGGAGGAAGGCGTGTATTGTCCAAAGCATGTATGGATGTATGAGTGCCTATAGTTTTGTAAGGAAGAGAAAAGGTATGAAAAATGGAATGGATTTGGAGAAGAGATATGAGATGGAGGTTATGAATAAGATAGGGGATATGGTATGAAAAATATGGATAGGATAGAATAATGGATAATGTATGGAGGAAATGCATAGGGTAATAAAGATCAAAAGACATGGGAAAATAGGATGGGATTATATAGGATTATGGAAAGGGGATGGAGGAAATGCATAAAACAAGTACTATGAAATGGAGGATATGTATAGGATGTCAAGATCAAACATGGATAGAGGATGATGGACATAGATAGGATGATGGATAGTGAATATGAAACATGGAGTATATGAGTGGAGGGAAAGTATAGGATAGTCAAGATCAAAGAGGGGAAATGGATGATAGACTTAGATAGGATGGTGGATGAAGGATAGGGTAGGTGGAAGATATGTATGGTAGCATAGGAATGGATGGAGCTTGCCCCCAAGTATAGAGTGCAAGGGAATGAGGATAAGTAAATGGATATATAAGTGGATTTGAAAGACAATGTATATGTGATAGGAAGATGGAGGAAGGACTCAATCATCTATTTCCATGGATGATATCCCTTGAGATGTCTTTTTCTATATATATAATGGATCAAGCACTTTTATATAAATACTCATAGATGTTGGTAGGATGGTGGGAGGTGAGATGAAATGGATAGGGGGATGGAGGGGGGATAAGGGTTTATGAATAGGGTTGGAATAATGGGATGGGAGGATAGGGAAGGATTGGTGGATAATGGATGGGAGGTTGAAAGACTTGTGAAGAAATGAATAAGGGAGTTAGAAAGATCATCATTGGAACACACAAGGGTGGTGGAGTAGTGGATGAGGAGTAGTGGATTTTGGGATCCAAAAGGAATTTGAGAGATGTGGTATTTTTAAATGGGGGATAAAATAGATTTATGAAGGGAAGAAGCTTTGGATTAGCAAGGTTGGATGCCCACTTCGATTTTTCTTTGAGATGCATTTCTTCAATAAGTAGCTTGGGAATCCACATGATTTTTGAATTTTTTTATTTATTTGGACCTTGGTGGCCTTTTGAATTTTCTTTATTTTGGATCATATTTTTCTTTTCTTGAGCATGTCTTTTAGATGGGACATGTTGATCCTTGGATTTTTTTTTTAATTTTTTTTTCTTGGGCCTTTATGGCCTTTTGAATTTTCTTTTCTTGAACATGTCTTTTAGATGGGACATGTTGATCCCTGGATTTTTATTTTTTTTGGATTTTGGATTTATTCTTTTTAGCTTTGGCATCCAAATGGCTTCCAATAGCAATGGAATGGGTGCATGAGGGTAGATAGTTTGGAGAGTTAATGGAAGGAATAATGGAGGGTGAATGTTGGAAGGAATACAAGGATGTGTTCCTTTGTTGATCTTTATTATGGATTTGAGGTTATGGAGTGGTGGACTTGGATATAGTGGATCAAGGTGTGTAAGGACCCAAAATGAATGGAAGGGATGAAGGATTTTTTTTTGGGACATAGGGACCTAAAATGGATGTGGATGAGGAAGGGATGCAGCTTTGAACATAAGGGCCCAAAATGGATGTGGATGAGGAAGGGATGAAGTTTTGGACATAAGGGCCTAAAATGGATTTGGAGGAGGATGGGGGATGGAAAAATTTGAGTTTAGATGGAAGAATTTCAGATGTAAAAGGGGTGGAAGATTTACCAACATCTTGAGACATTCTTTTTCCAATGGGACACTTTTTATTTTGAACACAAGATGTGAGTCCATGTGAATGGGGTTTATGGATGGATTGGATAGGTTTGATGGGATTTTGTGGAGGATCATGTGGAGGGATAATATGATTTTGAGAGGGATAGAAATTATGACATGGATTTGAATGGGCACTTTGATCTTGACTTTGCAGAGGATTATGTGTTGGAGTGAGTGGATCTTGAGATGGAAGGGAATCACACAATGAAATAGATGGGAAGGAATCATGAAATGGAGTAATTTGATCTTGACACAAAGGGGGTTTAGTGGATGGGATATTAGGAATATCTTTATGGAGAGGAGGATAAACAAAGGTTAAATCTTGACATGGGGGTGAATCATTCGATAGGGTGGAGGGGATGTCTTGATCTTTATTAGGAATGGGATCATGAGATGGGTTAAGGAGGATAAGCGAATCTTGATATGTAAGGAGAGGATCTTCATATGGAAAGGTGTCATAAGATGGAGAGGTGTCATAAGATGGAGGAATGTTTAGAGCTAGAGGATAAGAGGAATCCATGTTATCATTCTTTGGAACAAGTTCTTGACATGTGTAGACTTGTGGGGGTAATGTGATAGAGGAGGTGGAAGCTTCAACATGATTGGATGGAGGAATGGGAGACTCATAAGGATTAGGAGATTTAGGTATGTATTGATTTGGAGGGGATGGTGGTAGGTTCATGACTTGAGGGGATTTCACAACTTGATTTGGGGATTTATATTTTTCTTCTAGCCTTTGGGTCCATTCAATGGAAAAGGTAGTGTGAGATGGGGATGATGTAGGACTTGGAGGATTGGGATTATGTGGAGGATAAGGATTATGATTTTGGACATGAAGCTCAAAATGTGGGGGGTTAGGTGTAGGATTGGGATTAAATAGGAGATGGGAATTATGAATTTGGACAAATGGGGAAGGACATATGTCTTCAAAGGAAAACTTTTTCTTTTGACCCCCATTTTGTAGGCTAAGGACAATGTTTTGGAGTTCTTGAATCTCGTGGGCAAGGTGGTTATGGAGGGAATCATGTGTTGTTGAAGTATAATGAGATGAATTTCCCTTGTCAAAGGAAGAGGAAGGATAAGAAATGGTAGATGAATTTGGATTGGACATGATGTGTTGAGAATTGATTTGGTAGGTAGGTTGGATTGAAGGTATGGTTTGAGGATTAGGGTTTACAACTTTATAGTCCTCAACCATTTTGTGAAACCAATCCATATTCATGATGTTTAAATGAGGGGTTTTGGAAATGGATTAGAATATGATGTGGAAGAAGTTTTAGATTAAGAGTGGATGAAGTGACAAATTTGAGGATGGATGAGATATGAACTTAGGACTTAGGAGCAATACTTGGAATTTTTTTTGATTTAAGAGGGAAAGGCCTCAAGGATTTTGATTTGATTGATTTATTTTGATTTGATTTTATTTTATTTTGATATGAGGGAAAAGCCTCAAAGTTTGATTTGATTTGATTTAGATTTAAAGGTTTGAGACAAACCTAGGTGAAACAAGACCCTATGATGGTGCAAACAAAGGATTGATTTGGACGATGATATCATCTTCTACTTGGAGATAGACTGATGATCCCAAGAAAAATAGGATATGACTAAGAGAACTAATTACTTGAGATGGACTGATGTTCTCAAAGCAATATGATTCAAATAGATGTTTGCTAATGATGAGGGTTTATGAAACGCTTTGATAAATCTTTCAACCTAAGATTTGAGATGAAAAATATTGATGAAGGTCTAAAAGATGAAGTTTGATTTGATGTGGTTTAATCTTGACTATGGTTGGATGTGGGTCAATCAAGATAACTAGGATTAAAGTCCAAATATTTTGATGGTGCTCCTAAGACAAAAGTAGAAGATTTTATGAAAATTAGAATTAGAAGGAGATGTGGATAAAGATTTGAATGAAGAATGGATGAACCTTAGAAAAAAATGAGAGATGTTGGAAGACAAGGGAATAATTAAGGGTGATTGGTTTGGATGAAAAGGAAGATGAATTGGATTAGAATTTGATAGAATGATATGAGGTTGACAAGTGGATTGGATTAGGTTGGAGGAAGATGAGTGATGAGACTAGATTAAGAAAGAGGATGTTGATGTGGGTTAGAGGGATGATTAGGATGAGGATTAGGAAGATTGTAGATGTTTAGGATAGAATAATTAGAATGATTGAGAAGAATAAGAATGACTTGGAAGAGGTGATTAGGACAAGTATGATGATTAAGAACAAGTGGGTTGATGTGGAGATCACAATGTAGGATTCTGACTGATTTTGGACTTTTTAGGTCAATTTTTTCATTGGCAAGAATTGATTTTCAATATACATCAAAGGCATTGACTACACTAAGTATAGCTTGACTTGAATTTTGGGCATAGCTGACAGTTATTGAAGACACATATCTAAAAATAGTCCTGGAAGGGACAAAGAAACCTTTCAGGAGACAAGCAATTGTGACTTTGGGGAATTTTGATAAAATTGTGATATTTCATTTTTGTATGTTCAAGTGACTCTTTCAAGCCACTTATGTCTTTACGTGGTTTAACAAAATGAAGATAGTACAAATAGTATCTACCTTAAGGAATTGGCTTTGCATGAAATATTATAGGCCCATTGCTTGGTAGTCCTTTGGCTCACACAACAGTGTCACCCCTGAAAGGGCACCCATGTTTCTTCCTTTTGCCAGGTATTGTTGTCGTGCTACGAAAATCTCTTTCACAACACAATACCCTGGGACACGTATGATGGAAATCTTGGGGGGAGAATCTTCCCTCCCCTTGTACTATAATAAATCATCATTCGGAGGTGAATTGGGTAGGCTACTAATTTATAGTTGCTAATAAGATTTGTGGTGTCCCCACAATTAGTTTGTACAGCATGAGACACTTAAGTCTCTACTTCAACCATGCCAGCATGTTGAGGATATTCACTCAGTATGGACTACCATTAAACACGACCCGCCTAAGCTTGAATGGATAAAGTGGACCTTTCGGTCACACCTTATTTCTACATCAGCCGAAGGGATTTACCAGTTTGATGTCATCCTCTAAAGGGGAAGCACAACCTCTAGAACCTCTCTAGAAGCTAGATTAAGCTAAGTTTTCTCTTCACCCAAGTTCCATGAAGGCAAGGGGAGAGGATATGGCTATACTTTAATCATAGCATCATGTAATTTAAGGGATTTATCTAATAACAAATACCTCAAAAGAAGTGTTGAAAAACACTTCTTCAAATACACCAAAAAGAGTTCATTTTCCAATTTGAACCTAATTATAGAAACTAAGTGTTTTCTACCTAAGCAAAAGACATAATAGTATGGTTAAGCATAAAAGTTCAATTTATTTTCCATACATCAAGAAGGAAAACATGTAAGGAAGGTGTGTTTGTTTTCCTTAAGTCATTCAAGATTTGTGAGGTTCATTCCCTTATGCATTCAAGATTGGATGTGGTTGATTTCTTCTTTTAAGAAACATTCATTCAAAGACTAATGTTTAAAACATACAAGTTCATTCCCAAAATCCATTAAAATCTAAGGAAACCTGCATGAAATATATTAGTAATCTTAAAGTCTTCAACCCTGAAATGCTATAAAAAGGAAAATAGATTAGTAACACTTGATTCGTGATAATATGTTGATTCCTAATTCCTGAAATTTGACTAAGTCTAAAATTTCTTAAAAACCCTCAAAAACTGGATTCTGCATCTTAACTCCTATGAAGTTGAAACCACTCTCAAACATCCTAGAAATATATTTAAAATATATATTAAAGTATATCACTTATACTTAAATGATATATTTTAAATATAGACCTAGTGCTAAAATTGGTCTGAAACATATAAAAGAATTCTCAAGAAATCATTCAACAAATACCCATCTCTTAGAACTAGTTTAAAATGCAAGAAATGCGGAGATGGCAATGACAGTGCGCAGATGACAATCTACACAGATGGTGATCTGTGCAGACGATGATCCACACAAATGGCAGATTTCTGCCCAAACAATAGTTTTTAAGTGCAAACGTCCATTCTGTGTAGATGGCGGGTTTTAAGCGCAGAAGACCATTCGAGGGTAGAGACAGTGATCTGCACAGACGATAGTCTAGAAACATAGATGGTAATCTTAGAGCAGAGATGACTCTGCGAAACACTTTTCCAGAATCACAGAAAATGCAAAAAATTTGAAATTTTCATACAAATAATGGATGTGGGTCCCATCGGGTGTGCCAAAATGTATATGCTGGAAATCCACCTCTTGGGAGCATGCTCAAACATGAAAATATTAGAGATATACATCAATAAACTACATTAACATATCTAAGAACATACTCTGAAACAAGACTTCCACCATAACCTCAGATGAGCTGAACAAGGGCACCCAATGCCTTGTTGATTTTCTCTTAGAGATGTATGTGGGTGTGCTCTCCCAACACAATATCTAATCCCACTTGAAATGCATGAAAAAGATGAGCTAATAACTCAAGAACAATTCTAAGGAACTTGTCTCAAGCTTTCACCATTGATGAAGATGCAAGCATTAAGCTGAGATGATATGCAAGATTTAAGCTAATATGATATGAAAGACCTAAGCTAAGATTCATTCCATTATTAAGAATAAGATGTGATTTATAGATTTGAAAATGAACTAAAAGCATGAAAATAAGAACATGAACTAATAATTCTAAAGCTAAACTAGCATGATAACAATGCATAAAATGGAGATGATTTGCTCTTGACAATGGCCTCTATTTATAGATTTTTGGAGGAGAGAAAGGGCTTGGATGAGGTGGAGCTCATGTGACATCCACATAGGTGCCACATGAGGGACACATAAGCCATGCAAGATGTCCACTTTTCTCACACATGTGTGAGCAACTTTTGATGTGATGGGTCAAGGTGTACTAAAAGTACACATGTGCAGGATCTTGTAAGAGGTGTAAGAGTGTGTAAGAGTTTTAGTCTAATGAAACACTTTTAGAAAGTGTAAGAAAGTGTCATCAAGGTTGTAAGAAACCTTGTTGGCACCAAATTAGCATGATTTTGAAAAGTCAAATTTATAAATTTGCTCACACATATGTGAGCAAATAATTAGGACTAATATGTGTAGGAATCAAGAAATTAGCCTAATTAACCTTAATTAATTAGTGAATAGGTTTATTTGGTGAGAGTGATGTGAGGTAGGGTAGGATCTAGGTTCAAATTAGTTAAATCCAAATTAGATTTAGATTAATTATGGTTTAGTAGAATTAAGTCATGTGGAGGAATAAATAAATTAAAATTTATTTAAAAGGGATTAATGAGGGAAATGTATATAAATAAGATTTAATACATTAAAGGGGATGGTATTTAAATTAAATTTAAATACTAAGGAAAGTGAATCAAATTTAATTAAATAAATAGAAAAATATAACAAATATAATTAATTAAAAATTAACTATAATGTTATGGGAATATTAATTAAATTAATATAAGGATGATTTTGGACGTGTACACATAGTATTAATAAAAGACATAAGAAACATAAGTAAGAGGCATAATATATAAACCAAAAGGCTATAGAAGATAAATGAATAAGTACAAAAGAGATACTTCCCTGACTCATTTTGAACATAAATAAATCTACAAATATGGGCTCCACCAAGTTGAAAAGGAGACTCAAAGAAAACCAAAGTGTCTGAGATTTGACAGAGGAGGAGAGTTTACTTCTGATGAGTTTACACTCTTCTGCAATGAACATGGAATAAAGGGACAAGTCTACACCAAGGACACCATAGGATAATAGTATAGCTAAAAGGAGAAATAGATCCATTATAGATTGTGCAAAAATACTAATGATTGAGAAGAGTATTTCTCAAAAAATTTGGAGAGAAGAAGTCAACACTTTTACTTATACACTTAACTGAGTACAACTAAAGAAAGGAACAAACAAGACTCCATATGAGAATTTTTATGGTCACAAATAAAATCTAAGTTATTTCAAAGTATTTGAAAGTAGATGCTATATTCTAAAAGATGCTAGAGATGGTAAGTTTGATTCTAAAGGAGATGAAGGGATATTCTTAGGATATTCTACAAAGAGAAAAGCTTACAAATGTTTGAACAAGCCTACTGAGAAAATTCTGGAAAGTGAAAATGTAAGAATTGATAAATTCTTAGAGAAAAATGATGAGGACAATAAGAAGGAAGCTGAGGACTACCAAATATTTGTATATGTTCAACGTGAGATTCCCTATACCTTACTGAAAGCACAAACTGAGGAGGAAGTTGAACAAAGAGAACTACCACTGAATGATGGAAATGAAATTCCACTAACTACCAAGCCTGTTCTAGCCAAGTATGTGAGGAGACACCACTCACCGAGCAAGATTATTGGAGACAAGAATGTTGAAATTATGACAAGAAGCAAGGTAAGAGATAATACATTCTTAATTTGTGAATTAGAGCCAAGAAGAGTAAAAGTTGCATTGGATAATGAAGACCTGGGTTAAAACTATGAAATAAGAGATAGCTCAGATTGAAAAGAAAAACACATGGACTTTAGTACCAAGACCCAAAGATAAAAATGTTATTGGTAAAAGTGGATTTTTAGAAACAAATTGAATGAACATGTAGATGTAATTAGAAACAAAGAGAGACTAGTTTGCAAGGGGTATGCACAAGAAGAAGGTATTGACTATGGTGAGAATTTTGCACTTGTTTCTAGATTAGAAGGAGTTAGAATTATAATAGCATATGCAACTTACAAAAGATTTAAATTTTATCAAATGGATGTAAAGTCTGCATTTATTAATGGTATTCTTGAAGAAGAAGTCTATATAGAATAACCTAAAGGATTTTCTTAGAATACTAACAAGGACATGGTATGCAAATTGTACAAGGCACTATATGGTTTGAAAAAAGCACCCTAAAAATGGTATGAAAGGCTACTTGCATATCTAATAAAGATTGGATATCAAAGAACAAGTGACAATAGTAATTTATATCTGAAATGTGATAGTAATAATAAGTTTTTGATTGCTGAAATATTTGTTGATGATATTATTTGGACAGAATAACACATTATGCAGATATTTTTTTGAAGACATGAGAAAGGAATTTGAGATGGACATGATAGGGGAAATAAAATTCTTTCTTGGACTATAGATTCAACAAGTCAAGGATGGGATATACATCAC
The DNA here is from genome assembly GCA_018584345.1 of Thuja plicata. Lineage (NCBI taxonomy): Eukaryota > Viridiplantae > Streptophyta > Pinopsida > Cupressales > Cupressaceae > Thuja > Thuja plicata. Next base: position 1,399,997 of record MU226788.1, read on the forward strand.
ACAATAAAATTACATTAAGGAGATCCTAAAAACTTTTGGGATGGAAGACTGAAGAACGGTTGGAACACCGATGGTTACTAGTTTCAAGTTATCAGAAGAAGATGATTCAAAGGAAGTGAATGAGACCCTCTACCAATCAAGGATTGGTAAGTTACAATATATTTTACATAGAATACCTGATATTTCTCATGTAATTGGTATAGTTGCAAGATTTTATGCCAATCCAAAGGAATCACACATGCCTGCGGTTAAAATAATATTTAGATATCTCAAAGGAACCAAAGACTTTAGTATAGTATAAATGAAAGGAGTAAATTTTGATTTGAATATCTACACTGATGTTGATTGGGCCAGAAAAATTGATGATAGAAAAACTACAAGTGGAGGAGCTTTCTTTTTAGGAGAAAGACTAGTGACATGACTGAGTAAAAAATAGAGTTGTATATCACAGTCTACTATCGAGGCTGAATATGTTGTGGTAGTTATGAATTATGAAAACATTATATGGATAAAAAAACTACTTGTAGGTATGCAAAAGGAGATTACTGATCCAATTACTATTTTATGTGATAATACTACTGTTATAAACATATCAAAGAATCTAATGATGCATTCTAAGACCAATCACATTTATATCAAGTCATTACTTGAGAGAACAAGTTCAAGACAAGCATGTGATGTTGGAGTATGTGAATTCAAAAGAGTAGTTAGTAGATATATTTACCAAGCCACTATCAAAGGATGCTTTTGAGTATCTTAGAGGTAAATTGGCACTAGTATAATTGGCACCTATTTTTGACAAATAATTGGTAGAATGTTCTACCAAGATTAGTGGAATGATCAACAAATGGTCTTATCACTATTTTTATAGTCAAAATTTTGACACATCATTGCTAAGGTTAAATGTTCTACGCCCATCTTGGTCAAAATTGACTTTTGCAATTGCCAAGTTTATGTTAGTAATAACTTAGAGGGGGGGGGGTGAATCAATGTTCTAAAAAATATTCCAATAATCAACCCTTAAAGCTTAGTACCAAAATATTATACCTCTAGTTATCTTCAGTCCTATAAGATGAATGCCTCCAAATAATCTTATCAAATAACTACTCCTTAGAATGCTTTGTAAAACCTTCTACTATATGTTTACCGAAAATAAGTATGTTAATTTACTAAAAGAAAATAAATTATCTAGAGTATACAAATCAATTCAATTAAGTTATGTGTAAAGAAAAACACTAAATTAATGACTCATAAACACATTGACACATGGATTTTTAAAGTGGAAACCCTGTTAAGGGAAAAAACACTTGGGACCGGTAACTCAAAATTTTCACTCTTCTAAAGTGAGCTCGGTGAAGAGCCAACCCTATTAAAGGTTACAAACACACTATTAGGTGTGACCTTGTTAGAGGATTTAAAATTTTAGTCTGTCACTTGATATCGGGCATCTGTATGCTACCTTCCTTAATCAAACACTCACTTGGCCTGTCAATAGGTATCTAGCATCTCATGCCATCTTCATGATCAAAATTTTTGATACTCCTTTGGATGTATCTCAATATAGAAAGGATCTTTAAATCTTGCTCAGTTAAGAGACTTTCTAAATCAATGGTTAAACTAAAATAGTATGATCTATTCACATATACAACAAATGCTTGCATATTTTTAGATCTATTGTAATCTCACAAACTAATCTAATCAATATATCTCTTTTTATTCCTTTTCTCCACTTTGAGTCTGCTCGGTGATGCTGTGCTCTATTGCTTGGTGTCTACAGAAAAATTTATCTCTTTCATCAGCTTGTTGATCAAGACTATATGAAGTTACTCTTCATCAGTTTCTCTTTAGCATCCTCTTTTTCATTTACTCCCCACACCAATTCATAATGAATTGAGTTGTCTCTTTATAGACATGATATCACCATTATTAGGTTCTTGTTTTTATTGAACTTGGCATGATCCACAATCTTAGCCAATTAGATTTAAAGCAAAAATCTTGTTTTATCTCACAGAGATCTTCTTTCCAACTGGACAAAACAACTTTAAAAAATTTACTTATCTCTGGCTTATCTTGTCGATGAAAATAATGATAACTACCAGTTAAGTCTATATTTAGATCTGCCAGCTAGATATTTTATCATTTCTAAACTCAAGTTAATTTTAGAGTTTAACTCTTTGATAGCTTCGGTCAACACTCCAGTTCTCCTCGGGCTTCTCTGTTGGTTTACACTACATTTCTGGCCATCAGGTATGCTTGTGATTCTGCTTGTTGGTAATGCTCATCGGTGTTCTTGCTCAGGCATAATTGTGACTTGACTGTCAGTGATCTCTATCTGTCAGGTTTCACTGACCATCGGTGTTTGTAGTCACATTGTGAATACTTGTCTTTTATGCATTACAGAAAGCATAATCTTTATCTCTTTGATTCTTAGAAGTCTTTGACACTTTTATTATAACTAATTAGATTATATCAAGTTGACATCAATGATAATATAATCCATTAACTAATTTAATGTCTTGCATTATCCTTCTACATTTTGGTGATCAACTTAACATCTTCAAACATTCAATCAGTTACATGTCATCAATCTCTCCCTTTGGAATTGATGGAAACATACTACATTATCATACTATGCTATCACTAATACAATATAAAATATACAATTTCATCAAGATTTCCTAATGTAACTATTACAAATGTTTGGCTCTCGGTAAGCTCAAAAATAGCTTAGATTTGTTTCATGTAGAGTGGTTGACTTCAATCTTTGATCCCTTGAGTGGATAGATGTATCATCTGATATCTCTACTCTAATATGTGCTCTGCCTTGACTATTCATCTTCTTGATAATCTCTTTTTCCTTTGACAACAATCTTTCTCTTTGTTTGAACTCTCTCCCTTTGTTATATCTCTGCGTTAGATGGATATTTCATATGTAATCAATTTCTCTCCCTTAGAATATTGATTAAATTCTTACTTCTAATTCTCAGGAACTTCTCTTCATGGATAATGATATAATATCTCCCTTTATCATATCTCTATGTTTATGATCATCTCTCCTTTTATATGATAATGGAATCATCTCTCCCTTTGTATGATAATGAGATCATCTCTCCCTTTGAAAAAATGCCAAAAAGAATACTTCTCCTTGTTTTTATCATTTCCATCCTTTACATAATATATTCCTTGAATTTCCGTATCCATTAGCATTTACAATTTCTCTAAAGTTTGGTGTAGATTTGTACCTTTATGTGTACAGATGTATCTGTTGCTATCCATCTCAGTGTTTGCATCAACATGATTGATCTTCAAATTTGGTATAGGTTGATGCAACCTCTTAGTCAGCTTACTGACCAATAGACAAGGGTTGGACCCCTAGTCTTTGTCTTAGGTACTCAAATGTATCCTTCGGTAATGGCTTGGTGAATATGTCAGCTAACTTTTCCTTTGATTGAACATATTCCAGTGTCACTTCTTTTGCTTGCACTTGTTCCCTTAGATAGTGATACTTGATAGCAATATGTTTAGTATTATCATGCATGACTGGATTCTTATAAATTTTAATTGCACTAGTGTTATCACAATAGATAATTATAGGTTCAAGAATTTTCATATTCATACCTTCCAGAAATTGTTTGATCCATGCAATATTGGAGCAATTTGCAGCTACAACTACATACTCTGCTTCTGCAGTAGACTAAGAGATGCATCCTTGCTTCTTGCTTATCCATGTGATTGTTATGCACCTAAATTTTCACCCTTATCCAAGCTCTCATAGTCTTGGTAATCTAGTGTAACATGGGAATCATCTCAAGGTTGTGGGACCTTTTTCTAACTGAGACAAGACCTCCGGGTTCTAGGCTGGTTCCTCTTGATATGTCACCCAAATTTTCTTCTTAACATGAAAGTAAACTCTAGAGGGAAAAGGGATAGAAGGAATGCATGAAAGGGAAATAAATGAAAGAAAATTATCCTACTAGGTGATACACCAAAGATGACTTGAATAATGACACATTAAGTAACCTCAGCATGAAACTTTGAAGTGAAAAAGAACACAACTTTCTAGATAGGCTTGCATAAGTATTTTATAGGGAGGTCTAAGATAAATAGAGGCTATTCAGGGAAAGAAAGAATTTCACAAACAATATCATGTTCACTATTAGTAGAAATGGACTATGACCTATAGACAAACATCCACTTTTGCAATTCGGCATAGGAATGAGACAAAATGATAGGGGACTGTAATATATCCACAAACTCATCTGAATCAAATCATCCATAGTAGTACACACTATTGCAAAAAGAAAGAGGGCTTAGGGAATCTAATGTTTCTCTAAAATAATTTAATATATCCTAATTTAGTAAGAGAGATTCATACAAGAAAGCCTAGGGACAGAAAAGATGTCACAAAAAGCCTTTGCAATATTTGAATATCAATGAAAGATTACAAACTACAGAAATCAGAGGGAAGAAAGAATTCCACAGATAATTTATGAGTTAGGAAAACTTTGAGCTCTAAATCTCTTTAACTACTATATATACTCCCCAGCACGCAGGGTTGGAGTCTCAAAAATGATTAGGGTTACATTATAATATGTTTTCTTTGGATGACAGAAACCCTATCTGTCCCACCTATGAGAAGAAATTCTGGAATTATCTTCTGAAAATTAGATCTATCTTTGAAAAGTAGCTTTCTATAAATGAAGATCTCTGAAAAAGGTCAATGAATCTGATATGAAAGGAGACCAGTGGAAATACATGGAATGAGGCCTTAATAAGGACACCTAGCTTGGGTTAATTCAGCCATACTATTCGCAGAGAATATCGCCAAAAATCAGATAACCCCTTCAGAAAAGCTGACTCAACCCTTACTCCTCTTGAAAGGTTGCCCCTTATCCATCTAATCCTCTATCAGTTGGCTCTGTCATAACTAATTAAATTTGATCTTCAAAGATATTTTAATTTTAAATATTTGTGTGACAATGGTCACAACTGGCGCAGATAGCTGCATTGATAGCTGAGATCAAAATCTGATTTTACTTTAAAACATAGCCATAGATAACTTTACTCTTCCTAGGCTCTATATTATAACCTTGGATTACCTTTCCTTCCTTGTCGCTGAATCTCCCAACTATTCTCTTTAACCTTAGTTGCATTACGAGACTCAGTGACAATGCAGTCTCACAATCTCCTTACCTTTTCATTAACTCTATATCCTTTTAGAGACCTAGCAACAAAGGAAATCTCACAGTTGCCAAATAAAATGGAATATCCCATCGCGGTTACAAGACTTGGAGACTCAAGGAGTATAAAACATAGGCCCATCAAGACACGCATTCCCCTATTATTTTTTTACCATTACCTTGTCACCACTGTCACTTTACATCAACACTGACCTTAACTCAACCCATTCCTAACCATGGAGAATCTAGAGACTCAACGACTGAGTAATCTCAAAGTCTCATAAAGGATCCCTAACCCTGAAGTTTATTATGAGACTTCCCGACTGAAAAGGGCTTAACCCTACCTTTCTTTTACTTAAGTTACACCTGTGGGTTGAGAAAATACTTCAGTCGTAGGATCTCATAACACTTAATTAACCTCAAGTTACGCTGGGAGACTACGCGACTAAAGGAAATCTCAGGGTCACCGGATAAAATAGAATATTATTTTTCCTTTTTGCGACTTAGATACCAAAGTTTATGCTAAATGTGCACATGGAATTTTCAAGGAACTTAAGTGACCCAAAAAGTTAATGAGAAAATAGAATGATAAATGGCCAAGTTAGGGTTTTACCATGAAACAATTAGGATTTTCATCCTTAGGTTATTCTACTTAGGCAAGGAAAATAGAGAATTGGAAAGATATGTAGAGGACACGACCAAGACCAAAAAATTTAAGGTCTTATCCATAGGCTGGGGTCAACCCTTGTGGGAGCCTCATTTTACTCCACCTGTAGCCAATTTTACCAGATGAGGAAAAATTGAGTAACATTCTTGGTGATTTCTGCGGGATGTCTAGCTGCTCGACATTGAGGACCAGTAGCCTTTTTGAAATATTCCATTGGGCATGGAGTCATTTCTGCGAACAAAAACTTCATCTGATAGATAAAATATATTTGAATCAAAACTTGTGTGTGCGGGCACTTCTTGAAAAGTTGGAAGTTAGACTAGAAAGCTTGAAAGAAAGCAGGAAATCTAATCTACCCCAAGCTAACCAGTGAAACAAAATTGGTTTAAACAAAACCATTCATTGGATTACTAAAGTAGATCCCTTTTTTGAATAAATTTTTTTTTAGTACATGCATAAGGACAATTACAAGTACATGAGTCATGTATACATTTGTCAAACAATAACAAGTCACCTGTACAAAAATGAGATCAGATTCACTTACCTCAATCTGATCATGCGAAGGTACCTCAACTAACTCCATTTGGGATAGGTATCTAATAGGGCAGCCCCTTGAGATTCTTAAGGTAGAAATTTTCTCACTGGCATCTCCCTTCTCTTCATGATTTTCCTCCTTCACTATGGAAAGCCATGTCACTTCCTCCTTAATGATTAAGAAGCTGTCATTTTCCTCCTTTAAACCGGCCAAAAGCTCATCAAAGCTGCCAAGATCTTGAAGATTTGAAATTGGCTCCAAATTTTACTTAGGTGGTAGATTCCTTAAGAGAGAGTAATCTAAAAATAGATCTTCTATAGCAGACACACAACTCTGAACTCCCACTCTAAGGAGTAAGGGTTCATCATTTAGCCCTTCACAAAAAATCCCTATGATCTCTGAAAAATCACACTTTTCCAAGTCTTTTCCAATGTTCTCTTCTTGCTGTTGTGAAGTTGCAGGGGTAGTTATGGAGATAAATTCATCATCCTACTTAATAAAATTAGGCAGCTCATTTGACAAGGTCATATCATCCTCCCTGACATCCATCATCTACTGAAGTTGCATTCTTTCCCCTGATTGATTTTTTGTCATAATAAATGACATAGTTTATGCTTCCTCATTAACAAAGATGGGTAGTCCCTCTAATAGGTTCACCAAGGTGTTAGCTTGAATATCTATTTCCATCTTCTCATCCCTCTATCCAAGCTCATCACAGTCCTTACTGAGCTCTGAAATCTCTAACCTCACCTCCTCTGCATCATCACAGAGAAGCTTATTAACCACAAGCTCCTGCTCTGATATTGAGCTAGTATCTTTACAAAGGCTTGGAATTTGACAACTAGGAGGAAGAGATGGACATTTCCATAGATGTTCATCACCCTGAGAGACAATAGAGGCCTCTTGGGGTGAATCATTTCTTTGGACAAACTACCCCGATTGATTAGTGGACTGATCTTTTATCACAGTTACCTAAGAAGGAGCCTTCGCGTTAAAAATTGGAATATGTAGTTGGAGGGTTTTAAGGGAAGACATAGAAGGCATATGAATCTTGGTAAGTCAAAGCCTACACCACTTTGGTGCTGCTCCACCCTTGTTGCAACCACTTCTTTAGGGTGTTGATGTTCCAGAGGCAGCTGCAAGTGCTATGTTGGCTTTTTCGCTTCAAGAAGACTCTTGAAGCTTGGAAATGAATGCCTTGCAGGTTCATCATGCATAGGATGTGGGAGAAAATGATACCTCTAGTTTTGAATCTCAGGCCCAAGGGCTTCCCCTTCAGCAATTTGAGCTTTCAACTTTGCTGAAATAACTTCAGCTTGGCAATTGAACTCTTCTTCAAATTGCTGCCCATGAAGCATCCCAATCTCAGGGATATATGCTTGCAAGGTGATTGCTTCATGGTAGGGGGTAAACCCTTGAAAAATTCCATGATTTTCCATATCTCTTTGCTCATAGGTTTGAGTTTCCATATCTTGCTACAAATTTTTTACCTCAGATATTTGCTTGATCATGTCAAGCACTTTAGCTTTTATATTTCCTTGTTCTCTCATAAACGCTAAGATATGAGGTTGCTGTCTAATGGGCTAAAGGAGGGGGAGGAGGAAAGCATGGTGGGACAATTTACTATGCATTAACATCTCTTTTTGTGCCTTTAATGCCCATGGGTTTTGTCTTTGGAGGGCTTGCTCATAATCTCTTACAAGAGCATAATCATCTGGGGCATGTTGGATATATTGATGGCCCTGTATAATATGGAAGCTTGGGGTAAAATTAGGCCTTGGAGGGCTTTGGTATGGCTGATGGATAGCCCACTACATATTATTATTATAATAAGAAGGAGAGTAACCTAACTGTTCATAGAAACCTGACATGTCTACTTATATAGCTAGTTGGAATTTTGAAAAATGTGCAAAAACTTAGAACATACCAGCACTTTGATCTTTGAAACTAGTTGACCTATGGAGTCGCCAGATATATAGAAAAATGACCTCTTCTAGGTCTGAATCATGTCATCACCATATCAGTGATAGCATGACTTACAAAATAAAATTCTTTATGGAGTCCCACCAGGTGTACCAAAACTGTTATGCACCTAGATTTGCACCCTTACCCAAGCTCTTGTAGTCTTGGTAATCTAGTGTAACATGGGAATCATCTCAAGGTTGTGGGACCTTTTGCTAACCGAGAAAAGACCTCTAGATTCTAGGCCAGTTCCTCTTGATATGTCACCAAAATTTGCTTCTTAACAAGAAAGTAGGTTCTTGAGGGAAAAGGGATAGCAGGAATGTATGAAAGGGAAATAACAGAAAGAAAATTATCCTACTAGGTGATACATCGAAGATGACCTAAATCATGACACATTAAGTAACCTCAGCATGAAACTTTGAAGCGAAAAAGAAAACAACTTTCTAGATAGGCCTGCATAAGTATTTCATAGGGAGGTTTGAGATAAACAGAGGCTATTCAGGGAAAGAAAGAATTTCACAAACAATAGCATGTTCACTATTAGTAGACACAAACTATGACCTACAAAAAAAATCCACTTTTGCAATTCGGCACAAGAATGAGACAAAATGATAGGGGACTGTAAGATATCCAAAAACTAATCTAAATCAAATCATCCACAATAGTACACACTATTGCAAAAAGAAAGAGGGCTCAGGGACTGCAATGTTTCTCTAAAATCATTTAATATATCCTAATTTAGTAAGAGATATTTAGATAAGAAAGCCCAGGGACAAAAATGATGTCACAAAAAACCTTTGCAATATCTGAATATCAATGAAAGATTACAAACTATAGAAATCAAAGGGCAGAAATAATTCCACAGATAATTTTTGAGTTAGGAAAACTCTGAGCTATAAATCTCTTTAACTACTATATATAATCCACAGTACACAGGCTCAAAGACTCAAAAATGATTAGGGTTACATTATAATATGTTTTCTTTGAATGACAAAAGCCCTATCTGTCCCACCTGTTAAAATTTTTTTTGGAATTATCTATTGAAAATTAGATCTATCTTTGAAAAGTAGCTTTCTATAAATAAAGATCTCTGAAAAAGGTTGGTGAATCTGATATGAAAGGAGACTAGTTGAAATACATGGAATGAATCCTTAATTAGGAAACCTATCTTGGGTCAATTCACCCATACTATTTGTAGAGAATATCACCAAAAATTAGATTACCCCTTCAAAAAAGATAACTCAACCCTTACTCTTCTTGAAAGGTCACCCCTTATCCATCTAATCCTCTGTCAGTTGGCTCTGTCATAACTGTTTAAATCTGATCTACAAAGATATTTGAATTTTAAATATTTGTGTGACAATGGTCACAACTGGCATGGATATCTGCATCGACAACTAAGATCAAAATCTGATTTTACTTTAAAACATAGCCATAGATAACTTTACTCTTCTCGGGCTCTGTATTATAACCTTGGATTACCTTTCCTTCCTTGTCACTAAATCTCCCAACTATTCCCTTTAACCTTAGTTGCATTACGAGACTCAGCAAAAATGCAGTCTCACAATCTCCTTACCTTTTCATTAACTCTGTATCCTTTCAGAGACCTAGCGACAAAGGAAATCTCATAGTCATAAAATAAAATGGAATATCCCATCACAGTTATGAGAATTGGAGACTGAAGGAGTATAAAACATGGGCCCATCAAGACACACGTTCCCCTGTTATTTGTTTACCATTGCCTTATCACTACTATCACTTTACATCATCACTGACCTTAACTCAACCCATTCATAACCATGGAGAATCTAGAGACTCAACAATTGAGTAATCTCAGAGTCTCATAAAGGATCCCTAACCATGAAGCTTATTATGAGACTTCCTGACTGAAAAGGGCTTAACCCTACTGTTAGGGTTTTTTCTTTCAGGGCCTCTAAAATGCTTGAATAATTGATTAACTCTATGACTCCCAATGCCTTAAACCTCTGACTCAACCAAGAGAAAACACTAATTGATGAGGCATTTTGAGAACACTGGGGATACCTATTATCACCTCCTTTTTTGAGATCCATTGACTCAGGCAGGTTTTACCTATGATTGATTATTGACTTGACAGTACCTTTAGAGTGGATTCTTACTTATGTGTTGAATGCTCTATTCTTATATGGATATATAAATGACAATGACAATAACTATGATTACTTTGAAGAAAAGCTTAACAATCCAAATCATTATTTTGATAATGACAGACATCAACATAATAAGGAATTCCATCTTTCTTTCCTTTTATAATTCTTATGAATTTAGGAGGAATAACCTATTTGATTTTCTCTTTAAGAAATCAACAAACTCCAACTATAAACTTTGTGACTACAATTGATCTTAAATATATGCTCTGAAGGAAATTGATTTTGAATAGTTTTAAATATTTAGATGATGATGAATCACTTGACAAGTTCTAGACCAGTGCCTATCCTTGGGCTATAGATTCAAAAGATGTAAATCCATAGAGATATATAAATAAGAATATTGAAAGATGCCTTACAACCTACATACAACTCAGATAAAGTGCCTTGCAAACTATCCTGTCACTTCCACAATATTGTATGAAATCCTCAATCACTATTGTACTCTCTAAAACTACTCACAAAATTTAATTCTTAGAAGAAACTTGCGAATAATCAAATAGCTACCTTATAGCCAATATGTCTAACATGCCTTGAAAATTAAACATAGAAGAGTACATACAATAAGCAAAAAGACAAAAACAATGTAGAATAAAGTTGCACTGTATTTTTATTCATATATTTCTACTTCAAATACATATAAAGGCTAAAAGGTCAAAAAACACAGACTAAACTCTAGAAGTCTGTCTTACAATTATATTTCATCTCTCTCAAAAACTATTACATTTGATCTATATATAGGTCTTAAACCATCTTGGAATCCTTAAGGAAAGAATGCAACAAGCTTCAGATGGTTTAAGAAACCTAACCCTAAAAAGCATAGAAAAGACAAAAAAAACCAAGAATTTTACAGCGGTGGGAAGACAAGAATAAAGGATGAAATCTGATCTTCTTTTGTCTTCACATTAATTTTTGTGCCTTTGTCTAATTGTGTTTAGGATAGTATCTAATATTTGTATTGAGACCAAGTGACTGTCAATTCAGGCTAACCTACACTTTTCCTTTGTTGTTACTAACCTCCCTGTGCTCAATGATCAGGTGCCAAGTGTTCTTTTCTACTCTTCATTCACGACATATTCTTCTATTTTAGTAGGCTTCTTTTTCTTTGGCTTTGTCTTTAGGTCCCATGCTATCAAATCCTCCTCTGCAAGCCAATTGAAGCTTTGGATACTTTGTAGTTGTGCCTTATGTCTTTCCCATCTGACATGAGTTATGCCTTTGACATCCTCTAGGAATTTATTGATGTTAGTCTCTGCTTTAAAAGCCTCATCCAAAATCTCATTGAAGCCTTCCATATCAAGATCAAAATCTATGATAAATGCCTCTTTACTAGGCATTCTGCTATCAAATTCACTTCTCCAAGCCTCCAAGGCTTTAATCTGATTATCTTCTCCCTTAAGTGTAGGAATAAATCTATTGAAGCTTGATCCAAGCAGGCTCATCTTTTCCTCTATCTGATTTAACTTACCTTTAAAGAAAGGTAAAGTCACATTTATTTTCTTGATCTCATCCTCCACCTTTGTCACAATCTCTGGCAGATCTAGCCTAAGTGGCTATAAAGAAGCCAACTTTTCAAATAATTGCACCCTAGAAGACTATGTCACAAAATAAGGGTTTAAAGTAGAGATATTCCCTGTCACTTCAACATGCAAAATGGGTAACTTATTATAAGCATTTAGGATTATATCTATTTTATCTTTTAGGATATCAATCCTATGCTAAAGTATATTCATCAATGCATTTATATCAATCTCATTATCACTTTTAGCCACATCCTATATTTTTGTCAATTCCTCTGTTTCAACCTTTTCTTCTATATGTGGAGGCTGCTCTGAGGGTACATATACAAATTATAGCTTTTCTTGTAACTATTTATTCAATTCAGAAATTACCCCCTCTAGTTCATGAATTTTTATGTGGCATAGTTCTCTGTCCTTAGCTAGGGCACTGGTCCCATCTACCAAAGCTTCACATCTTTCAGATAACTTCTTTGTCTTATCTTCATTCAGGTGTGCCCAGTGTGTCATTATTTGGGAAATACCCATATCACCTATGTTCTACACTATCCATACCATTTGGTTTCCCAACATATTCTCCTAAATATTTAACAATTGAGGTTTATGGTCCCTAGGACATAAACTCCATATGATAAAAGCTTGGGAATTTGGACTACATCTGAATCCTTTGATCATATCACCAATTTGGATCTCAGTTGTCAACTTCAAATATGGTTTCTTTCTTATTTGGTCTATTATAAATACTAAAGCTAGATCCAAGCCTTCAGTAAGCAACATTCCACTATCCATGACTAATTTCCTTTCTTCTTCAGGAGTAATATCCTCAATTTTAGGATCATATGTTTGCAGAGCCAAAAGGGCCTCATTTGTCACTGCTTCTTCACCTGCTAATTTCAATTGGTTTTTGATCTCTTTCTGCTTAAGACATATAAGGAAATCTTTAAATTTATCAGTCTTTATGAAGTTGTCATCACTTAAGAACTGGTGTTGGTGGAGCAATCTTTCATCAATACATGTTCTAAGAGGCAATTCAATGTCCTCTTCTACATCTTGATGCAATTTCTTTCCTTTCCTTATTTCCTTTCTTAAATTATGATCATCTACTCTGTTACCAAGAACAAGAGCACTTACTCTATCCTTTTTTCTTTCCTTTCTCATGTAAGTCTTAGCATGAGATGTCTGACCAAGATCAACTTTTTGCCTCTTGAAAGCAGGCTCATCTATATCATCAGGATGAGAAACTTTAGTCAAGTCTATAATATGTCCCTCTTCTCCTTGTGCCTTGTTACCACATACTTTTCAAAAAAAAAAATGCATGAGTCAATTCCTCATCCTAAAGCTGAAGTTGAAGTTCTGTCTAACTTCAACTTCAAGTTCGTAAACTAGCTCCATCATTTGACCTTCAAAACCCGTGTCTTTGCTCTGAGTTCAAGTCTTTTGAACTTGAAGTCGAAAGACTGAAAACTTCAACTTCAACTTCAACATGTTTTTAAGCTAACATTATGTTTTATGCAGGTGCTCATTTTTCAAATTAAACATAAAAGGGGAACCCACCGAAGCACGCTGAGAAACAAATAAGAGGTGATGACAAGACATGTGTTGGTCATAACACATATGCAGAAAAGATGAAGCCTCCATGATGTGATAAGGTGAAATACTAGTAAGCATGAGTCTCTGACAAGCATTTATGACATAACGCGTAGCGAGTCTTTTCAGGTGCATGGGCATGAAAATAGCAATTATAGTCTTAATTTCCATATCGGTACGCCGAATTTTCCTCGTAATGGCTTAAATGCATGTCTTGTCCCCTTTTATTATTCATTTGTGCACTGCATAACAAAAAATTTTCTCGGCGTCATCTGGTAAGAAGATTCAAGCTGCAGATTATTCTCTGTGAAACTGTAAGTGCTCTACCATCCCTTACTGAATATTTTGATTTCTCTTGCTCGCTTTAGTCTTGGGTTAAGCTTAATTAATCTTTCAAAAGCCTCGTCACCCATATTCAGTCATGACGTTATTTCATCCTAAGATGCCTAAACCAGACAAACCGTGTTTTCTCAGCTCCTTACCCGATATAGGTGATACATTCCTAGTACATAAAAGCTTACCAGACATCATAGAAAGGTCTAAGAATAGTCAAGCGAGCCTTATTTACCAGAAATTGGTTAGCAGTGGGTTGCTAGAGGCTTCTGCATTTCCTGCATCTATTGGATGCCCTGAATTGGTCATAGAATGTGCAAATCACTACGACTCCCATACAAGGTGCATTAGGAGAAGCTCAGGAGAAGTGATAGTCAAGATAAACAGAACTAGTGTATGCGCAACCCTGTCTATTCCTCACAAAGAGCCGTATGAACCATGGACTGTTGAGGAAGCTAAGAGATTATATACAGAGAAAAAGAAAAGCTATGATTCTGTAGTTGCTCAATCTTGGCTCTCAAAACCAGTGGAAGGAGGTCCCAGGCTACCCAAACCGTTAACCATAAAGCATTTCATCAAAGAAATCACCGACATCATGCTGCTATTAAATAGATTGAAGGGGAATGAACACGCTTTCCATTGGGAATCCTGGATGTATGTTTTCATACAAAAGATTGTAGAAGGAAGTAAATTCATTGATTGGGCTGACTTAATTGCTGAAAACCTGCATAAAGGTCTATTGAACGTAGAAAACTTTGGCTCATTCTTCTTGTCTTCTTTCCTGATATATGTTTTAGCAGCATCCAAAGAATGGGAAGGGCTTCAGCATTCTCAATGGGTAAATGAAATGCCCATTTATCAGTATTATTACGACCTCCAAGGAGCCGAATTGTGTAAAGGATTTAAAAGGGTAAATGATGTTTTCTTGTCAAAGCTAGTGTTTTATCTTCAGGATAGAGAAAATCACAGATTGTCTGAGGAAGCTATGCAAGCTGTCCAAAGTTGTGGCTGCTTTTATATTCAGCTCCCTAAATTCTCATATATCAGAATAAGTGGTTTCTCTAGTAAGCCATTAAATTTGCCCCGTTATTGTTTAGATTTTGTGGTTCTATCTGAGATAAGCAGGCAAATTGTAACAATGGCAGAGTTGGCTGATAATGCCAAGAAATTTTCATCTGTATTTCTTCCTCTTGAGACTGGACATTACTGATGCCCAAATCTAAAGCAAGCTATACTGATAAAAGAATCTTTGACTCACCTGTGTTTTGAATCTTATTTCTCTAGAGATAACTTTCATCATATGGGGTTTATTAGAAGTAACTTCAGGGGTACAATTTCTTCTATGCACATTCCACATCTAGAGGATTATTGGGCCAATTGCTCGGATGAGTTTGAAGTTAGGAAAAGGCTGTGGTCTAGAATGACATTAAAACAAGTCAATATGTTTCAAATTGATCTTGCTACACAAGGGGTAATAGAAGAAGATACCGAAGAAACCATTGATCCTTTTTATGCTTAGTAGATAGAATGTTTGCTGATTCTTGAGATTAATTGGGAATAGAAAGAAGAAGATGACCTATCTGTTCGTACAAAAGATGTGTTGCTTAGAACTTGAAACTGGCTTATGTCTAAAACTGCCACTGCCACCAAACCTCCAAAGAAGTCTTCAAAAGCTAAAAATAAGAAGGGTCTAAAAAATCCAAAAGATACTACTAACAAAGATATTCGTGTTTCCTTTACAGGGTCTCTTGAAGCCAAACCTAAAGCTGAAGTGCCACATTCACCACTTCAACTTCAAGTTCAAGTTGAAACTCCTAAAATCAAAAGGGTGACTCGATCGAGTTCAAAGAAGATAGCTTTGGATATTAACAAAGGCACTGTGGTTATCAACCTGGAATCTACAAAAGGCAAGTCCAACATAGGAATATAGATGGCAGATAATGCACAAAAATCCCAAAGGGCGACAATAGATATTGGAAGTTCAAGCGGAGATATGACAATAGAAAATGTTTCTCCCACGGCCAGCAAAGAACCCAAAACACCAAAATGGTTGGAGAAATCTGTGGAAAGAAAAAGGAGTCTAGTTCCCCTATCAATGCCTATTGACGAACTAGTCAGCAAATGCCTAGGGAAGACACCCAAAGCAAAGAAAGCCCACACAGAGTCCAGAATTTAGTTCGATAAGAACTCAGGGCATTGGTCTGTAGAGATTGCTATGCCACTAGAAGAGAGTCCAAAGGATTCCTTAACTCCATAGGACTATCACGTATCAAAGGTTGATTTGGGAAAGGGAAGCCGTGCTGTTGATATGAGATTCTTTGAAGTGTCCAACAAGAAAATTGCTAATAGAGTTTGGAAAGATGCACAGGACAAGTAGGAAATGAAAGAAGCAATGAAGCAAATGGCGCAATACATCAATTCTATTCTTCATCCAGATCCCAAACCAATTAATTAGATGTCAGCCGTCGTTGATGTTAACTCTACATTGAACCAACAGTTTCTAGATAACTTGCAAAGATGCAAGGCAGTTACAAAGGTAGCTGAAGAATGGATACAGGACACATCGGATGTAGCTGTGAAACATATAAACCTGTTGGATGAAGCTTCAAAAGAAATCTCTACCATTATAAAAAAGGTCGAATCAAGTAATGAAGGATATGAAAAGGAAAGAAATGACTGGGCAAGAATAGTCTTGTGGCTAGAAGATGTGAAAAAAATTGGACTTCAGAAGTTCCTAAGCGAATGCCCTATGGCCGGCTTAGATGAAAAAATGTGGTACGTGATCCAAGACTGCATCAAATGGAGGAATGACGAAATAGCACAAGGCATAGCTGAAGTCAAAGAGAAAATACAGGAACTTCGAGTTATTGATGAAATAATTTAGAGGGATCTGAAATGGTTTAATAAGCACTGTGCAGATAAAGATGAAGACTCCGTTGCCAAAATTGAGGAGTTGGTCATTGCAATTCAAAAGAAATTCTAGGAGCTGCAGAACAGTAAAGAAATGAATAAAAAAGACTTCTCCTACGTAGCGCATACTGAGTCTATGCTGATTATCAATTCAGAGCATTTAGAAATGCAAGAAGAGAAAGTAGCTGAGCTCAAGAAAGTGGAGGAAATATGGAAGCAAGGCTTAACCTACATTGGGTTGCCACATCAGCCTATTATCTCGGCATTCTCCACTACCTATGAAGCATGGAAAGCGGCAAAGAAACCAACGGGAATAGATGATGTCTCTTGATCAAGACGCGTGGCAAATTGGAAATGGCATAGTTTTAGGAGTTATCTTTCAATTTCATGCATTTCAGTTAACACAGTTATGTTAACTAAAAAATGATTTATCCCTGGCGGGATTATTTTGAACCCTGCGTGGTATAAATATGTAATATTTTTCATAGTATAGGGTTACACTCATTAGCAGGCGAAAAGAAAAACTACTTTTGTTTGAAGCTTAATCTTAGATCTGAAAAGTATAGTATCTTCATTTTCGGCAGACTAATAGAATTCTACAGTTCTATTTTTATTCGAAGTCTTTGCTCAGGAAATAAGCACTATTGTTTCTTCCTGTTAAGTATTGTATTCTTGAGAATACTATTTATATAAAATACTATGGTGATCTGTTGGTTCTGGAATTATTTCTTTTCAGTGGTTTGAGAAGCTTTGAGTGAAGAATCTATTTATGTTGCGTACTCTTTACTTGAATTTCAGGAATGTGGATCATTTTGATAGTTAAGATCGAGTGGTTTTTCAACATCAAACTTTATTTCATATTCATGAGATAGAATAAGCTGTTTTCAGCATTTATATTTTGAAAAGAGATTTGTTTCTTTAGCAGAAAACTATTAGATAGTTCTTTTCAAATTGAAGGTAGATGCGCTTGTTAATCAAGATAAATATTAAGCAGAGAATTCCTAACTTATTCTGTAGGAATTCAAGCTGTTAGTATACAATTGCCCTATGTTTTAAGATAGCAATTATTGAGACAAAACTGTTTACTAACATGCCTGAACTGCTTCTGCAACATTTTGTTGTGGTTGATCTATATGAGCTGGACTAACATATTCTTCTTCACTCTCATCTTCATATTCAGACTCTAAATATTCAGGTTCCTATCCTTTCTTATTTATATCTCAGTATCCTTCCAACTCTTCACAGAGGGTGTAAAAGTTGTCCAACATAGCTTTGATCTTATCAAAATATGGAAAATCAGGATAAAATCCTCCAAATGGTACTCCTTTTCTTTTTATCTGTCTTTCTAAATCCAACAACTCCTGGATTTTATCTCTTCTTGTCCTCACTTCTCCTTCATCAATTATATTCCTAGTTGCATCCTCCTCCACACAATCACCATGCACATATGTATTTGGTATGGTAGGAGTTACGATTCTCTTAGCTCTTGCAATGAATCCCTCAAGATCAATATATCTATACACTGCTGATCCCATCTTACAATTTTCCAGCCATTTACTTACTAGATCAATGTCACCTTTGCCAATTAAAAATTGATAGATCTTGAACTACCTAGGGGTTAATGTCCCCTTCCTATGTGGTGCAAAGTGTTCATTATTAGTTAACATAAGCTTCCAAATAAATTCCATTGCAGAAACTCTTGATGGCACATGATATTGTAGTACATGGGGAGGATGTGTGAATCTATACACTCTAATCATAGTGAAGTATTCCTCCAAATAGAAGTCTCCCCAATTTTGGTCACCTTCCCACTTGTCAACATACTCACAGGGTCTCAGCAGTTGTAATACCTTCACTGGTAGTCTAGTTTTGTTGACACCTAAGCTCTACATCAAAGGGTAAACAATCCAATTCTCAAATCCGTAGAAATCACAGTCCTTGGCAGTGAAATTCAATATCTTAATCCAAAATTGGATAGGATTAGGCCAGTTATAATAAATTATTTGGGGGTTTAATTTGTTCACATCCATGATGCCATAATTAAAATGTAATAAAAGATGCATCAGAATAGAATATTTTAAGAATTTGGGCTCTTTATCCTTTTTCTGTATGGCCACAAACCCTTCATGCATCCTGTCAATGATATATTGAATGTAGTGATAGCTAGTGTTGGAATGCACATCTTGTAGATCTAATACCATCATCAAAATTCCAACACCAATTTCTTCAATACCTCCATGTCTACCCAATACTCTATATAAAGAATATGCAATGTATTTGATATAAAAATTTAGGTCCTTATAGAAATAAGGTGTAGTAGATCCTGGAATAGGGGTAATGTAATTCTTTACCTCACTAAGGATATGTCTCTATAATTGATTCCTAGCAACCCCAGACTGTAACCTATATCTTTCTTCTTACTTTTTGAGGTTAATTTGAGTAGACATGGTACTATACAAGCCAAAGGATTGCATGAAAGAATTCCTATTCAAATTTAATAATGCAGTACCATCATTCTTCTTAATTGTATTTGGTAAGGGGTCATATTGGTTTGCTAGACCTAGAAACAAGTCTACATCTATGAAAACATTGGGAACTAGCAACCTAGCCAAACCACAGGTCCAAGGGTTTGATACTGGTATGGCCTTATCAACATTCTTATAAAAGTAATTGTAAAGAGAAAACCTATAGACCTTGGTGTCCTGGCATCTCTGATGTCAGAGTACTCATCTGTCAAAATGTTGGCATTTTCCCTCTTATTCTTTGTTGATCTAGGTAGTAGATTTAATAAATCATCAGATAAATTCCTCTTTCCCTTATCATCTTCATCCACATCATTGCTCTTCCCATGGGTAGATGCTACACTGACTTCTTTACTCATCTTGTTCTATTTTGTTCTCCATTTCTTTTTTACCGATATTGGAACAAATATTCTCCCAGAATAGCTTACCCTTCTCTATGCACTGAAGATAATTCAAGAACTCTAAAAACTGACAAATCACTTTAAAATTGATAAAAACTTTACTGAATCATCAATTCTTTCTTCTGAGACACAGGAAACTTGGCAAACTTCCTACTCTAAAATTTTGGATACACGATGAATGAAAATAAACATAACATCATCCCTTTATGGTATTTTCACAAAGTACTCGGCTCATTATTAAGGAATCAATCATTTCAACCTTCAAGTTTTACATACTATGGTTTTAATTCAATTCCTAGCTGTAGCCTACGAATGTGACAGGAAATCAAATTTAAATGAGTGCATTTAAAAAAAAAATCCTTATAAAATTCAAACAGAATCATATTTTGATATGATTGGCTCTTTATCGGACATCTCAGCTACTCTTTTCATATAGTCATTAATCTTCTAAATTCCTATTGGACAATAAATCTCCATATTGTTATGTCAGCAACTTCCATTTACCCTTTTCTCACCATAACTGTCATTTTTCATATCTGGTAACCACGCGACTACGTATTATCTCCTTGTCACTGATCAAATCTCTTAACTCTAATTTATTTTTGAGACCTGGAAACTACATGATTTTCTTTACCTTAGCTTAACTATGGTTTACTCTTGGCGATCATGTGACTAAAGGAATCCAAGTTGCTAGAAAAATAGCCTAACTCTGAGTTTATTTGGAGACCCTGTGACTAAGGTTACTTTTCCATCTATTAAGCTCTTACTGCTAAGTCTCTAAACACTTCTTTTCCTTTACGAGACCTCGCGACTAACCCTTAGTCACCTAATCACTGAAAAATACTTCTCTTTAATATTTCCTTTGGAGACTTAGCATTAAAGCCTATGAAACTTTACTTTATTTTTTTAAATTCAATCTAGAGACTACGCGACGAAAGCTTAAACTGATTGTCGTGAGAAATTTTTTAATTTATGCAAATTTTATGGAGACTCAGTGACCACCATTGATCTTATCTTAGTCTACATCTGACGGCTTTGCCAAGTCACTGAATATATTCTTAAAACCCTAAAACATTTGGAGACTACATGACCATAGTAAAATATATACCTTTACATCTCTTAGTCTCTTAATCGCTAGATAATATTCTTCCATTTGGAGACCACGCGACTGATGCTTTCTACTTTATTCATTTTGGACACGTGTCTCATCTTTACTTGTTGGTTGCCAAGTCTCTAAACTTTTTACTTAACTCACCTTTTATCTAGAGACATGGTGACCAAAGCTTTTTAACTCATCACTAATTGTGTTCTGATCTGGAGACTATGTGACTAAAGGAATCACTAAGTCTCATGACAATTTACTAACGGCAGGATATATTGCATGACATCGTGACTTAACCTTTTGTCTCCATGTCACTAGATCATGTTTTTCCATTTGGAGACTTCGCGACAAAGGTTTATCGCTAAGTCTCATGACTTCTAAGGTATATTCTTTTCTTTTCAGAGACATCTCGACTAAAGCCAATTGCCAAGTCTCACAATGAAATGGAATTTTCTTTTAGGATTAAGCAACTAGGCGACCACTTAAAAGGCACATGACTTTTTCATGACTTAAGTTTTTCAAAAAGGTAATGCAGAAATAGAAACACAATTGATAATTTAGGGATTTTTTGTGCATTTCCAAATAGAAGGAAGCTTAGGAATTAGGGTTTTTTGACTATTCCTTTGGATTTTGACCTAAGAACATAAGATTTTTACAAGGATTTTTCCAATTTGGATAGACTCTCAGATTTTGGATAACAATTTGACAGGAGGACAATAAAATTTTAGGGAAAACTTCAAGAACTAAGAATACAACCAAAAGTGGCTTTATCTGAGCTTGGCTAAACATAGTTTATGGCAAAGAATCATAGAATCTCTAGTTGTAGACCATAGTAAAAATCAAAGGCAATGCTGCCTAACCTAAAATAGAAGGGAAACACACAACTGAAGGAAATTATAAACAATATGGTACATACTTACTTGTGCATGAAATTTGATTCTTAACTGAAAAAGGGCCTGAGAAATTGCCCATGTGTATACAAGAAACTAAAAATCTTCTCCATTCATATTCTTCAACAGGTAGGAATCTTTTCCAAAGCTCTGTGAGATAGAAAATGGTCCAAGCCATAAAGACTCAAACTTCTTGTGCTTTCCTTTATCTTCTGCTCTCACATTCCACTGAAGAACTAGGTCATCTGGTTGGAATTTTCTCTCAGTAGACCTTCTATCAAATAGGTATTTCATCTTCTATTGTAACTTAATGTTTTCTTTCTGGCTATTTCTTCTTGTTTCATCCAACTCTGCCAACTGGATCATTCTATTTTGCATAGTGTCAGAAATATCTAACTGCTCTTCTTGTATGAACTGATATACTGGAAATAAATTGTTTATAGGCATTCTTGATCATAAACCATATACCAACTCAAATGAAGACTTTCTTGTTTCTCTCTTGACTGTTATTCTATCAGCCCAGAGTGCTAGCTTCAATTTAGTATGCCATGCTCTTTTATTCTTTCCAAGAGTCTTTTTCAATATCTTCAAAATACTTTTATTACTAGATTCAGCTTGTCCATTTTCCTATGGATGATATGGAGATGAATATGATATTGTAATCCCATATTTCTCATAGAAATCTATCATTTCTTCTGATCTAAAACTCATGGCATTATCCATTACTAATTTTGAAGGTACACCAAATCTTGTCAATATATTTTCCATTAAGAATTCAATGACTACCTTACTTGTTGCCTTTTTTGTAGGAATGGCTTCAATCCATTTAGTAAAATAATCAGTGGCTACAAGTATCCAACTATGCCCTCCACTAGACTTATCTACAAATTCTCCAATAAAATCAATTCCCCACATAGAGAAAGGGGCTTCTGCACTCACTGGGTTCAATAATAAGGCTCTTGAAAATTTGAGCTTATTTGAAAACCTCTGACAAGGTTCACATTTTCTGACATATACATAGGTATCTCTGAACAAACTAGGCTAGTAGTAGCTAGCCCTTAGAATTTTATGGGTAGTAGTCTTGGCAGAAAAATGGTCTCCATACTCTCTTGCATGCATTTCACTTAAAACTTTCTCAGATTGACTTTTATGTAGACATAGTAATAATACACCATTCTTATCTTTCCAATACAAATCTCCTTTGACTAAGGTGTATTTTTGGGCTTGCAATCTGAGACTCCTCTTTTGATTGTCATTCATAATATCAGGACACTTGGCATTCTTTAAGAAATACACAACATCAACATAAAATGGTTGTCTTTCTATACTTGTAATCGTTTGATCATATGTATCTTCTTCATTTACTTGAACTAAATCCAAGTTATCCTCTAGCATGAGTTTGGCTAAACCCTAACCTCTTACCAACTTTGTAATATGGATCTCAAGGTTAAATTCCTAAATTGTGGTTATCCACTTACATCTCTTACCTATCACCTTTGACTGAGTAAGAATATCCTTCACATCTAAATGAGGGACATATGCTTGTACCTTGGCACAGACCAAATATGGCCTAAAAGATTTCACAGCTTTTACTAAAGCATAAGCCTACTTCTCCATCATCTCATAGTTTAGTTTAGCAACTTGAAGAGATCTACTATAAAAAGCTATTGGATGTTCAAATCCTTGTTCATCCTTTTGCAATAGAACAACAGAAATTGTGTGATAAGATGCAAATGAAAATAGAGATAAGGGCTTACTATAATCAAGATATTTAAGCACGGGAGCCTCTTGCACTACCTTCTTGATTCCTTCAAAAGCCTTTTGAGTTTCTTCATTCCAAACAAATTTTGCATCTTTCTTTAGCAACTTTATAATAGGTTTGACAATTTCTGAAAAGTTAGCTATAAATCTTCTTACAAAATTAATCTTTCCTAAGAAAGATTGAAATCCTTTTAAGATTTTTGGAGCAATGACCTTCTGGATTTCTTCTATTCTCTCAGGGTCTATTCTCACTCCATCCTTTGACACTATGTGTCCCAACAACTTTCCTTCTTGTACTACAAAATGACATTTATTAGGATTTAATGAAACACCATATTCTAGAGCTTTATTGAAAATTTTATCTAGGTGTTCACAATGATCCTCAGCCCTTTTAGAATATGTAGTTAGATCATATTGATAAATAACCATGAATAAGTCAATAAATTCCTTAAAAGCAACATCCATGGCTCTTTGAAAAGTTGCTCCTGCATTTATCAATCCAAAAGGCATCCTGACATAAACATAGGTTCCCCAAGGAGTGGTAAATGTAGTCTTGTATTGTTATGATTCCTTTACTAAAACTTGGTTGCAGCCAGAGAAACCATCCATCATTGAAAAAATCTCACAACCAGTTACCCTATGTAACATTGCTTCCATGTTAGGTAAGGAATAATTATCTTTTAATGAAGAAATGTTCAAATTTCTAAAATCCACACACATTCTAATGTCACCATTCTTCTTTTTGACTGGTACCAAATTTGATACCCAAGTTGAGTGTCTAATAGGCTGGATAATACCAGCATCTTTCAATTTTACCAACTCTTGCTGCATTTTAGGAGCCAGCGAGGGATTAATAGGCCTCTTTTTTTGCCTAAATGGTTTCACTTCTAATTTAAGTAGGATCTCATGTTGGAATAGGTCTTCCCTATAAGATTTTAAATCTTCATATGACCATGCAAAGACATGTTTATGTTTTCTCAATAACTTAATCAAATTTGTCCTTACAAGGGAATCCAAACCTTTTCCAATATAAACAACTTGAGGATTGGTTTCAGATCCTAAATTTATTTCCTCCAAATCCTTAATTTTAGCATTGCTTAACTTTGTTGAGTTATCATTTTGGCTACTAAACAATGCTTCAAGCTCAACCAAACCCCTAGGAATCTAATTAGAACTCAATAAGACAACCTCATTCCCCAAAATATAGTCTTTTCCATCATTACTTTCTAGCAAGGTACCACAATCTATGTTCTAGTTCTCATAATGATCTAGACATTGAATAAATCTTAGAATATCTTGGTCATCCTGAAAAACTTGCCAGTTGTAGATGTTATCAGGAACAATTGGTCTTGTCTTGACTTCCAGTATTGACACCCCATGTAAAGTCAAGTCATCATTTTTCAGAGCAACATTTGCTAAGAAATCTTCCATTATATTTTTTGACCTTTCTATCCAGCTTATATCAAAGGCGTCAAACATTTCAATTTGATCCCAAATAGCATACTTATACATTTTTAATCTGTCATTTTTTACTACATATATGGATCTAACTTGGGCTACCACCAATTAGGAATCACCAAAAACCTTAAGACATTTTATTCCATGTTTAATGGCAACCTCTAGTCCTAAAGACAAAGCCACATATTCTGTAGTATTATTTGTACATTGGAAGGCTACTAGAAAGGAATTTTTAAAAGTTGTACCTGATGGAGAAACCAGTAACACACTAGATCCTGACCCTTCTTTTGAACAAGCTCCATCAGAATACATTTTCCACAATCCATCACTTTTTACATTTAACTCTTTGACCAGAGGATCAATATTTTTATTCTAATAACAAAGTTCACTCCCCTGTACACTAAAATTTTCCATATCTATATCAATGCAACAATTAATGTTAGTGTCTTCAAATCTTTCTATCATGTGAGGAGTTCTACCCTCGCTTGACACCTTAACATTATCTCCAGCAATATTGAAAGTAGCATATGATAGATCACTTTGTATACTACCTCCCATTTGAGCTCTCCACTTTCTTGACAACATCATCCCATAATGTGGTGGTATATCAACAACAAGAACATTCATAGTCATTACCACATTAGGACATATAGCTAATTTATAAGGCATAGCCTCAATGGTACCAATCACAGGGACTTCTCTAGAGTCCATTTCTTGACATCTCCCATGAGGAGTGTCAACTTGTAATCCCATAGACCTCATAATCTCCACTAGCATGACAGTATTAGATGCTCCCGAATCAATCATACAATTTTTTAACATCCTTCCATTAATTATCAATGAAAGAAAAAATGGGTCAACAACTTTTGGAGAAGAAGTTGTGTTCAAGAAAATTTGAGGAATCTCAGAGGTTAATACTTCAACTTCCTTCCCTTTTTAAATTGGTTTCTTGTCAACATTCTCTATTTTTTGAACTTTCATTAATACTTCAACTTCCTTCCCTTTTTAATAATGATAGAACCTTTTCTTTATGTTCTTTGATTCTCATCATTTCTAAAAATGGCACTTTCACAGTCATTTGAGATAAACAGTGACCCATAGCTACTGGAGAATATTTCACATCTGAGGATTTTGATTTTTTAATAGTAATGTCATTTCCCTCAATATGGACATTCAGAGTTGGTTCTTTTAACTTTTTATTTTCTATCTTAAGAGCAGAAGTACTTGTTTCTTGCTCTTTTGATTCTCCCTTTTGCACAACATTTGGTTCTAAGGCTTTTGTTATAATTTTGACCTTAGGCTTGTTTGCATTTTCCCTAGGTCCTTCTTTCTTCTGTACATATTTGGTGTCTATATTGTTTTCTTTTATAAGGACACCAGATGGATGACTACCATTACCACCAACTACTCTGTTTCTCAAACGATAGTTGCTTCTAGCCTTGTTCACTAAATTTGCAGTAATCCTAGCTTTCTCTTCATCTGAAGCTTTTCTAATAAGTGGAAGAACCTGATTGTCTTGAGCATAAAATCCTATATGGTCATTAGTTTCCTCTACCTCACTATCTGATAGAATCTACTGATGATGGTTTTCCACACTTCTTAGTGAATTATAAGAATCATGATTTTCAATTTCACTATCTGAATCTACATCATGACATGAATATGCATTTGTCATATTGTGATCACATTGTTCACCTTCATCATTCCCTTGTTCTTCATTTGTTTTCAAATTGAAGGAAATAATACAAAAATTAGGGTTGCGTGGGGCATCACAAGCCTCACACCAAAAATCATCATTACATAAATGGATAGCATTTTTGTGCAGAGGATCTGGAGTTCTATTATCTAGTTTCTCTTTTCATAGGGGAACAATAGGCTTTCCATCCTTGAACTGACTTCCATGGGGATGGTTTTTCATTCTATCTTATGGGTTATAACTATTATTATAAGAAGTCCTATTGTTTTGGGGAGCCCTATATTCCTTATACTCTGGTTCTTTTTGGTTACTCCTACTAAACCTTGAATCATCCCTTCTATTTAATTTACCAGAAACCCTTCTGTTCATCTCAATATTTACTGCTATTTTATAAGCATCAATAAGAGTTCTAGGGTTTTTATCCCTAAGAGCATACCCAATTTTAGAACCAAAGGCATTAAAATAAGTAGCTAAACATACCTTTTCATCCAGCTTTATTTTTTGAAGCAATTTGTGCATTGCTCTTTGAAATCTGGTATTAAACTTAGTGACCTCTTCATTGTAATTCTTTTTGATGTTATTGAATTCATTCAACAAAAATCCCTTGTTTGTCTTGTCACCATACTGATCTTTAAATAAGTCAATCAAATCATCCATGGAAGCAACAGAACCATTAGAAAGGCTTCTAAACCATTCTCTAGCATCCTCTACTAGAGACTGAACAAAAAGATTCATTAACACATCCTCATGAGTGATATTTAAATCATCAACAAAATCAATGAATTTTCTTAAATGTGTTTCACAAGAAATAACATTATTACCTACAAACCTTGGGAGATTTTCTCCTATATCACACACATCTTTTGGAAATGTATTGGGGTGTCCAGGGATACCAATGAAGTTAAACTATTTGTACCTTTCAGTATGTAATGGCTTTCTTTGAAAATTATCATTGTCCTTAAAAGTAGTGGCTTTTTCTTTAGAAGCTATTGTATTCTCTGTTCCAGCATAAGAATATTTAGAAGACTGCAAAAAATCTATTTTCTTCTTCATTTCAATTGTTACAGCCTCCATTTGTGCCTTCTTTAACATTTTTTCCATGGTCTCCTTTTCAATCCTTAATTTCTCAAGATCAATATCCAACTTGGACATTTTCTCTATTAGGACCTTGTGAACTTTAGGTTCTTCACTCTTGCTTTCAGTCATTTTTTGCTTACCTCTTGTATCATCCTTGTGTGGACTAGAAGCTTTATGAGTAGGTGATATTTATCATTCCTTTTGAGACATCTCTGTATTCTTTGTAGCTTGGTATCTTAAAGATCTTCGTTTGATTTTGTCAACATCTTTTCTTTCATATTTCTTCTTTTTTTTGAGCTCTTTTTCCCTTCTCATTTGCTGAATAAGAGCAAGATGTTTCATGATAAGTGCCTCTTCTTCAGCAAGCTCATCAGAGGACCTTCCTCAGATTTTGAACTAATTATATTTGTTCCTTCCCTCTCACTAGAAGTGGAAGTAGCTATAGATGTTTCTAGTACTTTTTCTATTGCTTCTTCATATTATGAAGTATTTCCATCATGAATGGACTAATTTCTACTTACCTCTCTCCTAGTATTACTTTCTTTTCCTCTTATAGGAGTTTCATCTATGTTTTCTTGGTTTCTTTTCTTTCTCCAAGAAATGTCCATTCTTGATGTAGATGCAAAACCACCATCCAATGCAATTTCAGGATTCCTTTTAGCTTTTGACCTAGTATACATCTTGAAAGGTATTTTCTAACTTTCCACTGATCTTAGAGATTTAGCTTTAGAGTCGCCACCCAACAATTTTTTGAGATAAATAAATAATTATCAAAATTACTTTAGCAACTATAATTGTTATTGTATGATCCTTTCAAACCCTTAGAGATTCAGAAAACTACTAACAAGACTTTACAATCTCTATCTCTAATACCTATGAATATTTGTCTATAGCCAAATTCTGGGATACCTTCAGAATATGATCTTTAATCGCTTAATCCCTAGCGGAGTCGCCAATTTGTTAGGGTTTTTTCTTGTAGGGCCTCTAAAATGCTTGAATACTTGATTAACTCTATGACTCCCAATGCCTTAAAATTCTGACTCAAGCAAGAGAAAACACTAATTGATGAGGTATTTTGATAACACTAGGGATACCTATTATCACCTCCTTCTTTTTTGAGATCTACTGACTCAGGTAGGTTTTACCTATGATTGATTACTGACTTGACAATATCTTTAGAGTGGATTTTTACTTATGTGCTAAATTCTCTATTCTTATATGGATACATAAATGATAATGAAGATAACTAGGATTACTCTGAAGAAAATCTTAACAATCCAAATCATTATTTTGATGATGACAGACAGCATCATAATGAGGAATTTCATCTTTCTTTCCTTTTATAATTCTTATGAATTTAAGAGGAATAACCTATTTGATTTTCTCTTTAAGAAATCAACAAACTCCAACTATAAACTCTGTGAGTATAATTGATCTTAAATATATTCTCTGAAGGCAATTGATTTTGAATAGTTTTAAATATTTGGATGATGATGAATCACTTGACAGGTTCTAGACCAGTGCCTATCCTTGGGCTATAGAGTCAAAAGATATAAATCCACAAAGATATATAAACAAGAATACTATAAGATGCCTTACAACCTACATACAACTCAGATAAAGTGCCTTGCAAACTATCCTGTCACTTCCACAATATTGTATCAAATCCTCAATCACTATTGTACTCTCTGAAACTACTCACAAAATTTAATTCTCCCCTTAGAAGACACCTACAAATAATAAAATAGCTACCTTATAGCCAATATGTGTAACATTCCTTGCAAATTAAACATAGAAGAGTACATACAATAAGCAAAGAGACAAAAAAAATGTAGAATAAAGTTTCACTATATTTTTATTCATATATTTCTGCTTCAAATACATATAAATGCTAAAAGCTCAAAAAACACAGACTGAAATCTAGAAGTCTATTTTACAATAATATTTCATCTCTCTCAAAAACTATTACATTTGATTTATATATAGGTCTTAAACCATCTTGTAATCCTTAAGGAAAGGATGCAACAAGCTTTGGAAGGTTTAAGAAACCTAACCCTAAAAAGCATAGAAAAGACAAAAAAAAAAGAATTTTCAAGCGGTGGGAAGACAAGAATAAAGGATGAAATTTGATCTTCTTTTGTCTTCACATGAATTTTGGCACCTTTGTCTAATTGTGTTTAGGATAGTATCTGATATTTTTATTGAGACCAAGTGACCACCAATTTAGGCAAACTTACACTTGTCCTTTGTGGTTACTAACCTCCTTGTGCTCAATGATCAGGTGCCAAGTGTTCTTTTCTACTCTTCATCAAGGACATATTATTCTATTTCACTAGGCTTATTTTTATTTGGATTTGTATTCAGGTCCCATGCTATCACATCCTCCTCCATAGGCCAATTGAAGCTCTAGATACTCTACAGTTGTGCCTTCTATCTTTTCCATCTAACATCAGTTATGCCTTTGACATCCACTAGGAATTTATTGATGTCAGTCTCTACTTTAAAATCCTCATCCAAAATATTATTGAAGCCTTCCATATCAAGATTAGAATCTATGATAAATGCCTCTTTACTAGGTAGTTTTCTATCAAATTCACTTCTCCAAGCCTCCAAGGCTTTAATCTGATTATCTTCTCCCTTGAGTGGAGGAATAAATCTATTGAAGCTCAGTCCAAACAGGCTCATCTTTGCCTCTATCTGACTTAACTTACCTTTAAAGAAAGGTAAAGTCACATTTATTTTCTTGATCTCATCCTCCACCTCTATCACAATCTCTGGCAGATCTAGCCTAAGTGGCTGTAAAGAAGCCAACTTTTCAAATAATTGCACCCTAGAAGACTATGTCACAAAATAAGGGTTTAAAGTAGAGATATTCCCTGTCACTTCAACATGCAAAATGGGTAACTTATTTTAAGCATTTAGGATTATATTTGTTTTATCTTTTAGGATATCAATCCTATGGTGAAGTATATTCATCAATGCATTTATAGAAATCTCATTATCACTTTTAGCCACATCCTCTATTTTTGTCACTTCCTCTGTTTCAACCTTTTCTTCTATATGTGGAGGTTGCTTTGAGTGTACATATAAAGCTTCTGGATTTTCTTGTAAATGTTTTTTCAATTCAGCAATTACCCCCTCTAGTTCATGAATTTTGATGTGGCATAGTTCTTTTTCCTTAGCCAGGGCACTGGTCCCATCTACCAAAGTTTCACATCTTTCAGACACTACTTTGTCTTATCTTCATTCAAGTGTGCCTAGTGTGTCATTATTTGGGAAATCTCCAAATCACCTGTGTTCTGCACTATCCATACCATTTCATTTCCCACCATATTCTCCTGAATATTTAACAATTGAGGTTTCTGGTCCCTAGGACATAAACTCGACATGGAAAAAGCTTGGGAATTTGGACTATATCCAAATCCTTTGATCATATCACCAATCTAGATCTTAGCTATCAAGTTTAAGTCCAGTTGCTTTCTTATTTGATCTATTATAAACACTGAAGCTAGATCTCAGCCTTTAGTAAGCAACATTCCACTATCCAAGACTAATATCCTGGCTTCTTCAGGAGTAATATCCTCAGTTTCAGGATCATATGTTTGCAGAGCCAAAATGGCCTCATTTGCCACTGCTTCCTCACCTGCTAATTTCAAATGCTTTTTGATCTCTTTCTACTTAAGACATTTGAGGAAATCTTTAAATTCATCAGTCTTTATGAAGTTTTCATCTCTTAAGAACTGGTGTTGGTGGAGCAATCTTTCATCAATACATGTTCCCAGAGGCAACTCAATCTCCTCTTCTACATCTTGCCACAATTTCTTTCTTTTCTTAAATTATGATCATATACTTTGTTACCAGGAACAAGAGAACTTACTATATCCTTCTTTCTTTCCTTTCTCATGTAAGTCTTAGCATGAGATGTCTGACCAAGATTAACTTTTTGCCTTTTGAAAGTAGGCTCATCTATATCATCAGGCTGAGAAACTTCAGTCAAGTCTATAATTTGTCCCTCTTCTCCTTGTGCCTGAACTACTTATGCAAAATTTTGTTGTGGTTGATCCATATGAGGTGGACTAACATATTCATCTTCACTCTCATCTTCATATTTAGACTCTGAATATTCAGGTTCCTGTCCTTTCTTATTTACATCTCGGTATCCTTCCAACTATTCATAGAGGGTGTAAAAGTTGTCTAGCATAGCTTTGAACTTATCAAAATATGACATATCAGGATAAAATCCTCCAAATGCTACTCCTTTTATTTTTATCTATCTTTCTAAATCCAATAGCTCTTGGATTTTATCTCTTCTTGTCCTCACTTCTCTTTCACCACTTATTTTCCTCGTTGCATCCTCCTCCACACAATCACCATGCACATATGTATTTGGTATGGTAGGAGTTAGGAGTCTCTTAGCTCCTGCAATGAATCCCTCTGGATTAATATATCTATACACTGCTGCTCCCATCTTACAATTTTCCAGCCATTTACTTACTAGATCAATGTCACCTTTGCCAATTAAAATTTGATAGATCTTGAACTACATAGGGGTTGATGTCCCCTTCCTATGTGGTGCAAAGTGTTCATTATTAGTTAACATAAGATGCCAAATGAATTCCATTGCAACAACTCTTCATGGCACATGATATGGTAGGACATGGGGAGGATGTGTGCATCTATACACTCTAATCATAGTGAAATTTTCCTCCAAATAGAAGTCTCCCCAATTATGGTCACCTTCCCACTTGTCGACATACTCATAGGGTCTCAGAAGTTGTAATACCTTCACTGGTAGTCTAGTTTTGTTGACACCTAAGCTCTGCATCAAAGGGTAAACAATCCAGTTCTGAAATCTGCAGAAATCACAGTCCTTGGAAGTGAAATTCCATATCTTAATCCAAAATTGGATAGGATTAGGCCGGTTATAATAAATTCTTTGGGGGTTTAATTTTTTCACATCCATGATGCCATAATTAAAATTCACTAAAAGATGCATCAGAATAGAATAGTGTAAGAGTTTGGGCTCTTTATCCTTTTTCTATATGGCCACAAACCCTTCATGCATCCTATCAATGATATATTGAATGTAGTCATAGCTGGTGTTGGAATGCACATCTTGTAGATCTAATACCATCATCAAAATCCCAGCACCAATTTTCTCAATACCTCCATTTGTACCCAATACTCTATATAAAGCATATGCAATATATTTGATATAAAAATTTAGGTCCTTATAGAAATAAGGTGTAGTGGATCCTCAAATAGGGGTAATGTAATTATTTACCTCACTAAGGATATGTCTCTATAATTGATTCCTAACAACCCCAGACTATAACCTATATCTTTCTTCTTTCTTTTTGAGGTTAATCTGAGTAGACATGGTACCATACAAGGCAAAGGCTTGCATGAAAGAATTCCTATTCAAAGTTAATAATGTAGTACCATCATTCTTCTTAATTGTCTTTGATAAGGGGTCATAGTGGTTTGCTAGACCTAGAAACAAGTCTACATCTATGAAAACATCGGGAACTAGCAATCTAGCCAAACCATAAGTCTAAGGGTTTGATACTAGTATGGCCTTATTAGCATTGTTATAAAAGTAATTTTAAAGAGAAAAACCTGTAGACCTTGGTGTCCTGGCATCTCTGATGTCGGAGTACTCATCTGTCAATATGTTGGCATTTTCCCTCTTGTTTTGTGTTGATCCAGGTAGTAGCTTTAAGAACTCATTAGAGAAATTCCTCTTTCCCTTAGCATCTTCATCCACATCATGTCTCTTCCCACTGGTAGATGCTACACTGAATGCTTTACTCATCTTGTTCTATTTTGTTTTGTTCTCCACTTCTTTTTTACATATATTGGAACAAATCTTCTCCCAGAATAGCTTATCCTTCTTCGTGCACTGAAGATAATTTAAAAATTCTAAAAAACTAACAAATCACTTTGAAATTGATAAAAACTTTACTAAATCATCAATTCTTTCTTCTGAGACACAGAAAACCTGGTAAAGTTCCTTCTCTAAAATTTTGGATGCACGATGAATGAAAATAAACATAAGATCAACCCTTTATGGTATTTTCACAAAGTACTCAGCTCATTATTAAGGAATCAATCATTTCAGCCTTCAAGTTTTACATACTGTGGTATTAATTGAATTCCTAGTTGTAGCCTATGAATGTGACAGGAAATCAAATTCAAATGAGTGCATTTTCAGAAAAAAAAAGCTTATAAAATTTGAATAGAATCATATTTTTATATGATTGGCTCTTTATCAGACATCTTAGCTACTCTTTTCATATAGTCATTAATCTTTTGCATTCCTATTGGATGATAAATCTCCATATTGTCATGTCAACAACTTCCATTTACCCTTTTCTTGCCATAACTGTCATTTTTCCTATTTGGCGAGCACGCGACTATGTATTATCTCCTTGTCACTAATAAAATCTCTTAAATCTAATTTCTTTTGGAGACTTGGTGACTGAATGATTTTCTTTACCTTGGCTTAACTGTGGTTTACTCTTGGCAATCATGCAACTGAAGGAATCCAAGTCGCTAGATAAATAATCTAACTCTGAGTTTATTTGGAGACCCCGTGACTACGGTTACTTTTCCATCTATTAAGCTCTTATCGCTAAGTCTTTGAATGCTTTTTTTCCTTTACGAGACCTCACGACTAACCCTTAGTCTCCTAATCACTGAATAATACTGCTTTTTAATATTTTATTTGGAGACTTAGGGACAAAGCCTATGAAACTTTACTTTATCTTTTTAAATTAAATCTAGAGACTATGTGACTAAAGCTTAATCTCATTGTTGCGAGAACATTTTTACTTTATGCAAATTTTATGGAGACTCAGTGACTACCATTGATCTTATCTTAATATGCATCTGACAGCTCTTCCAAGTCACTGAATATATTCTTAAAACCCTAAAACATCTAGAGACTACGTGACCATAGTAAAATATATACCTTTACATCTGTTAGTCTCTTAATCGCCAGATAATATTCTTCCATTTGGAGACCACGCGGCTGATGCTTTCTGCTTTATTCATTTTGGACACATGTCTCATCTTTACTTGTTGGTTGCCAAGTCTCTAAAAATTTTACTTAACTCACCTTTTATCTGGAGACATGGTGACCAAAGCCTTTTAACTGATGACTAACTATTTTATGATCTGGAGACTATGTGACTAAAGGAATCGCTAAGTCTCGTGACAATTTACTAACTACAGGATATATTGCGTGACACTGTGACTTAACCTTTTGTCTACATGTAACTAGATCATTTTTTTCCATTTGGAGGCTTCGTGACAAAGGTTTATTGCTATGTCTCATTACTTATAAGGTATATTCTTTTCTTTTCAGAGACATCCCGACTAAAGAGAATCGCCAAGTCTCGCAATGAAATGGAATTTTCTTTTAGGATTAAGCGACTAGGTGACCACTTAAAAGGCACATGACTTTTTCATGACTAAATTTTTTCAAAAAGGTAATGCAAAAATAGAAACACAATTGACAATTTAGGGCTTTTTTTTCATTTCTGAATAGAAGGAAGCTTAGGACTTAGGTTTTTTCACTATTCCTTTGGATTTTGACCTAAGAACATAAGAATTTCACAAGGATTTTTCAAATTTAGATAGACTCTCAAATTTTGGATAACAATTTGATAGGAGGACAACAAAATTTTAGGGAAAATTTCAAGAATTAGGAATACAACCAACACCTACCTTTCTTTTACTTAAGTTACACCCGTGGGTTGAGAAAATACTTCAGTCAGAGGATCTCATAACACTTAATTAACCTCAGGTTACACTGGGAGACTACACGACGAAATGAAATCTCAGGGTTGCTGGATAAAATAGAATATGCTTTTTCCTTTACATGACTTAGAGACCAAAGGTAATGCTAAATGCGCACGTGGAATTTTTAAGGAGCTTAAGTGACCAAAAAAGGTAATGAGAAAATAGAATGATAAATGGCCAAGTTAGGGTTTTACCATGAAACGCTTAGGATTTTCATACTTAGGTTATTCTGCATAGACAAGGCAAACAGAGAACTAAAAAGATATGCAGAGGACATGACCAAGACCAAAAAATTTAAGTTCTTATCCACAAGCTGGTGTCAACCCTTGTGGGTGCCTCATTTTACTCCACATGTAGCCAATTTTACCAGATGAGGAAAAATTGGGTAACTGTGACAAGTTTGTCACCCATGAAGAATTCTCCTCCAGTTGTGCTCTTTTGGTCATCAATGTTTTCATCCCAATCAACATTTATATAGACTTGTAGCTCAAATTTTCCTTCTCTTTTTTACCATAAGCCATAGTCCTCAGTGTTCTTCAAATATCTTAGAATCCTTTTTACAATAGTCATATGTGATTCTTTGGGATTAGTAGAGAATCTTGCAACTATCCCTACTGCATGTGCAATATCTGGTCTTGTATGAACAACACACATCAGTTTTCTAATCATAGATCTATATAAGGTTTGGTTTACCTCATTTTTCTTGTCTTGTTTTTTCAGCTTGCATCCAGTAGCCATAGGTGTTCCAACTGGTTTGGAATCTTCCATCTTGAATATCTTCAGTACTTCCTTGATGTATTTGGACTGAGTGATATAAATGCCTGCATCTTGTTGAAGAATATGTAGACCAAGAAATAATTTGATATCCCCAAAAAAATAAATTTCAAATTCCTTGTTCATTTCATTGCAAAGGATTTGCATAAAAATTTGTTTCCCCAAAAA
Source organism: Thuja plicata (assembly GCA_018584345.1). Classification (NCBI taxonomy): domain Eukaryota; kingdom Viridiplantae; phylum Streptophyta; class Pinopsida; order Cupressales; family Cupressaceae; genus Thuja; species Thuja plicata. Next base: position 1,436,532 of record MU226788.1, read on the forward strand.
ATGCAATCATCAACAAAAATTTCAGCAATCAGAATATTACCATCGGTATCTTCTTTCACCTATTCTAAAATTTTTTATGCTAATGAGATATGAGTGAAGTCTTTCATACCAGGCTCTAGGTGCTTGTTTCAATCCATACAAGGCTTTATGTAGTCTACATACCATGCTTCTCTTTTCTGGATCAACAAACCCTTCTAGTTGTTCAATGTACACCTCTTCTTCAAGTATTCCATTTAGGAATGCAGATTTGACATCCATCTGGTATACCTTGATCCTTTAAATGTAGCATATGAAAGTAAGATTCTATTTCCTTTTAGTCTAGCAACGGGTGCAAAGGTTTCACCATAGTCAATACCTTCTACTTGTGCATATCCCTTGCATACTAATTTTGCTTTGTTTCTAGTGACTTCTCCATTCTCATTTAGCTTATTTTTGAATATTCATTTGGTACCGATGACATTCTTGTCATCTAGTCTCGGTACTAGTGTCCATGTACTATTCTTCTCAATATGTTCTATTTCTTCATTCATAGAACTAACCCATTCTTCATTCTCAAGTGCATTGTAAACAGATTTAGGCTCAAAATCACAAAGTAAACATCTTGTGTTTAGTGACATACTTCTTGTTCTTGTTCCAGCCTTCTTGTCTCCTATGATTTGATTTTTTGGATTATTTCTTCTAACATACTTGGAAAGTTTTGGTTCAACTCTATGTTCATCATTTTGATCAGCTTCTTGACCTTCATTCTCATCTTCATTGTTTGGAACATCATCTTGAGTGTTATCCTGATTTTTGGTAATTGCGGCTTGATGCTCGGGTGGAATGTTATGATGCTTGGGAGAAACACACTATTGCTTGGGTAGAGTGTTAGGTTATGTATAAAAAAACCTGTTGTAGTCCTCTGGTTCCTTTTTTCTTTCCTTTTCATTCTTTTCTGCAAATTCATCTATTTTCACATTTGCACTTTCAATGATTTTGTTAGATGACTAGTTAAGACATTTATAACCCTTACTTTTGGTTGAGTACCCTAGAAAGATTCCTTCTTCACTTTTGTAATCAAATTTTCTATTGCTATCATCCTTCAAAATATAACATTGACTACCAAAGATTCTGAAGTAACTTACATTGGGTGTATGACCATGCCAAAGCTCATATGGTGTCTTCTTTGTGTCCTTCATATGTACTATGTTTAATGTGTAGACAGTAGTAATGAAAGCTTCCCTCCAGAAAGTTTGAGTGATTCTTTTCTCAATCATAAATGTTCTTTCATAGTCAATAATTGATCTATTTCTCCTTTCTACAATTCCATTTTACTGTGGTGTTCTTGGTGCAGAAAATTGTCTTTTAATTCCATGCTCATTGCAATAGTTAGTGAATTCTTTTGAAGTAAATTACCCTCCTCTATCTAACCTTAAGCAATTCAATTTATTTTCACTTTCTTCTTCTACCATAGTCTTATACCAGTTAAACATCTTAAATGTTTTTGATTTATCTTTTAAAACCATGACTGCCATCATTCTAGAATAATCATCAACAAAGAGAATGAAATACCTATCTCCATAGTAGCTCTTTTTCCTCATAGGTCCACATAGATCTGTATGGAATAATTCTAGAATTGCATTAGATGTATGATTTTTACTCTTGAAACTAGACTTTGTCATTTTACCTTTTTGACAATTCTTGCACATGAAATGCTCAGGCTTAGTCATTGTCGGTAAGCCTCTGACATTCCTTTTTTTTCTTATCTTTATCATGTTGTCAAAGTTCACATGACATAATCTTTTGTGTCACAACCACATGTCTTTGTTTCTAGCCATTAAAAAAGTGGTGTTAGTATCATCAAGATAGAAAAGGTTACCTTTTGTCTTCTCATCAGTACCAATCAACCTTCCTGATTCATTGTATATCTTTGCATTCTTATTTTCAAATGCTACTCTATGACCTAAATTATTCAACTGAAAAACACTTAACAAATTGTAATTCAATCCTTTAACCCAGTAAGCATTTTCACATTTTAGCAGGTTATTCAACATTAGGGTTCCTTTACCTTCAACTGGACAAGGTGTATCATTACCCATTCTTACTAAACCACCATTATAGTATTCAAAAGTCTCAAACTTTTGTTTATCACTGGTCATATGGTGAGTGCATCCACTATCTATGATCTAGACATCATTTTTACTAACTTTAGATATGAGTGCAGTTTCTACATACCTTTCTTCATCTTCATCTGAATCATCCTTCATGGCTACAAATACCATCTCAATATCTTCTTCTGATTTGGTGTCAGTGCCATCAGCTCTGTTCTCAGCTAGGTAACAAGATTTCTTTCCTTTTTCCTTGTAGTCTTGGGTATCTCTCTTCTCAGATTGTTGGTTGCTTGGGTAATCCCTATTATCACTTCTATCAAACTTCTTCTCATATGATCTGTCATTTCCTCTATCATCTTTTCTTTAGTTTGGACATCTTGCAGCAAAGTGTCCAACCTCTTTACAATTGAAACATACAAGTGGTAACTTACCTTTGTATTTACCTTTTCCTCTCTGCAATCTTCTTTCCATTAGTTCGTCAATCTCATCAAGTCCTTGTTCTTCATTATCACTTTCACTGTCATTTCTAATACCATATCTATGACTTGAATTAATTATCTTTAAAGATGATTTGGATGTAGATTCTACAGATGGTAAGATACTATTATCAAAGTTGTTAATCTCAAATGATATTAGTCTACCAATCAGATATCTAGAGTAACTTCATTGTTTGCAACTGCTCTCATTTCTTGAATAGCAGAAACTCTAATAGCATATATAGGTAATAAGGTTCTTAAGATTTTACTTACCATTGTCTCCTCTTCAAGTGTACCTCCAACTCCTCGGATAACATTTACTACCTCTTTGATTCTGCAACTATACTGAGTAATATTTTCTCCTTCTTTCATCAAACCTCCCTCTTAGGATTTTTTCCTTTTCACTTAGTACATTAGCATCTCCTCCATGTACCAACTTCAACTTATCCCACATTTTCTTAGCAGAGGTGCAAGTTTTGACATCTTCAAACTCAACATCAGAGAGTGATGATGCAAGTTCTATCATAATGTAGTTATGCTCATGCTTAAATCTTAATTGCTCAAGAGTATGAGGTCCTATAGGCAGCACATATTCATTATCTAAGTATTGAACAATATCATTTCCAATACCTGATAGGTGGAGCCTTATTCTACTTTGCCATGATGCAAAGTTGTCTTTATTCAACTTGGGCACATCTCATCTGTTCATCTTTCACTTGAGCTGTCAAACTCCCTTTCTAAGTGCACAAGCTTTGATACCAATTATTAGTAATAACATAGAGGGGGGGGTGAATCAGTGGCCTCAAAAATATTCCAATAATCAACCCTTAAAGCTTAGTACCACAATATTACAGCTCTAGTTATCTTCATTCCTATAAGATGAATGCCTTCAGATAATTTTATCAAATTACTACTCCTCAAAATGCTTTGTAAAACATTCTACCATATGTTTACCAAAAAGAAGTATGTTAATTTACCGAAAGACAGTAAATTATCTAGAGTATACCAATCAATCCAATTAAGTTATGCGTAATGCAAAACACTAAAGTAACGACTCATAAACACATTAACACATGGTTTTTTAACATTGAAACCCTATTAAGGGAAAAACTACTTGGGACTGGTAACCCAAAATTTTCACTCTTCTAAAGTGAGCTCGGTGAAGAGCCAACCCTATTAAAGGTTACAAACATACTGCTAGGTGTGACCTTGTTAGAGGATTTAAAAGTTTAGTTTGTCACTTGATATCGGGAATCTCTATGCTACCTTCCTTGATCAAAAACTCACTTGGCCTATCATTAGGTATCTTGCATCTCATGCTATCTTCATGATCAAACTTTTTGATACTCCTTTGGATGTATATCAATATATAAAAGATCTTTAAATCCTGCTTGGTTAAGAGATTTTCCGAATCGATGGTTAAACTGAAACAATATGATCTATTCACATATACAACTTATACTTGCACATTTTTAGATCTATTATAATCTCATAAACTAATCTGATTAATATATCTTTGTTTATACCTTTTCTCCACTTTGATTCTACTCGGTGATGTTGTTCTTTGTTGCTCGGTGTCTGATAAAAACTTTAGCTATTTCCTCAACTTGTTGATCAAGACTGTATGAAGTTTCTCTTCATCAGTTTCTCTTTAGCATCCTCTTTTTCATTTACTCCCCACACCAATTTGTAATGAATTGAGTTGTCTCTTTATAGACATGATATCAGCATTATTAGGTTCTTGATTTTCTTGAACTCGGCGTGATCCAAAATCTTAGCCAATTAGATTTAAAGAAAAACTCATGTTTTATCTCGCAAAGATCTTCTTGCCAACTGGACAAAAAAACTTTAACTCATTTACTTTTCTCTGGCTTATCTTGTCGATGAAAACAATGATAGCTATTGTGTGCTAAAATTCTGACACACTTCTATGAGTCATTGTATTCAAGATTGCTCATGAATGAGGCCTCAAATGGTGACTCATAGCTCCCTATTCATGGAGTGCAAGGGTTTGTAATGAAGTTCCTCAGTTTATACCTAGTTATGCCCCTGCAAGTACACCATTAAATGAGAGATTCAAAGAGGAAGAGAAATAATTCTAGTCTCCATGATCATCAAATATGCATTGCAAATAAAAATGGAAACTATTCTACATGATAACGATGCATGAAAGAAAACTAAACTATATGATAACAATGCATGAAAGGAAATATGCAAACTAATCTATGAAGGAAATATGCAAGATTAATCTATTGAAAGGAAATATGAATCTAAATTAACATGATTCTACTCTAAATGGATTGCCATGGATGTGTGAGAGAAGAATACAATAAGAAGAGAAGTTGCATGGTTCAAGCTCAAATGCACAAACTCTCCTCCAAAATTGCTCTCCAAACCTGCAACATAACAATAACATGAAAACTTAATATCTCTCTGATACCCAAAATAAGGAGAGGGATCCTTATAAAGGAAAGTGTGGAGAGGAATGCATCCTAAAGAGAAATGTGGGATAAATCCCTAAAAAGGTAAGTAAGAGGAAAAATCCCACCACTTAGGAATATGTGTGGAGAACAAGGATTTTTATTTGATTTATTTCCTTTTTTTTATAAAAAAGAGAGCTTTAAGTGGGGATTTTATTTATTTAATTAAAAGAGGGATTTTCTTTCAATTAAATAACATTATTTTATTTAATTAAAAGGGATTTTATTTTAATTAAATAAGATTATTTTATTTAATTAAAAAGGATATTTTATTTTAATTAAATAAGATTATTGATGAAATAATCAAACCTTAGGAAATATTGAAATAATTGAATTAATTATGATTTGATCAAGGAAATTGATTTAAATTGAAAATATTGCAAAGCATTGATTCAAGAATTTGATAAATTGATTTTGTCATTTGATAAATTCAAGAATGGGGGCCCATAGTCTAGGTGACCATTTTAGGGTGCATACATTTGCCCCTCTTTGACTAATGTGTGATCTTTATGGGAACACATGTAGTCAAAGAATGTAGTTGAAGTGTGAGATTGATTTGGGATCACAAAACAACCTAGACATGTGATCGACGAATGGGAACACATCAGGACAAAGATAAGTTGTTTGAAAAAGACAAGGTCAACACCCATGTAAATAGGTAATTGACATGTCCAAGATAAGAATCTCAAGCAAGGTTGCCCCAAACAGAGCAATTGATAGGATTGATAAAGTTGAATCAAGGATTGAAGTTTGATAGGTACTGCCCCCTCGTGATCGAAATCGAAATGAGATAGATGAGAAACAAAAAATTGATAAATATGATCAAATCGAACTAAAAATAAGGTTCTTGATGTAAGATGAAAGATATAAGGATCACAAAACCAAGGTAGATCATCAAGCATGAAAGATTATTCCCCAAGGTTGAATTAGAAGAAAAGAAGTGGGGTGAAAGCAAATGGAAGATAGAAGTTTGGAAGAGGTGGAAAGAAATGGAGAGAAGAAAGAGAATTGGCCTTAGGAAAGAGAATGCCCCAAAATCAATCAACTATTTAAGAAATAAAATTTGGATTGAGATCATGAAAGAAGATAAGGAAATGAAGATCAAAACATGACCACAGTTGATTAAAAGTCCACAAGAAAGATGAAGGAAACCCTCTCAAACTCATAATGTAGCCTAAAATGTAAACTAACATGAAGTCTAAAAATGAAAAATATATGAAAATGCAAAGGCGTACTTGCAATAGAGCAACTGTAACATAGGAATTTGTGTTCATCATTCATTACATAATGTTAAGGAAATTATTTTCATCATTGGTCTATTAACAGACATCGGAAAATCACACAATCATCACTAGTCACAAGCGCAACTATGAAGATATGAATGTTATTTATATCAGATTGGAATTTGGAAAGATTCTAACATAAGCATCAAATACATAAAGGTCAAGATGACTTTAATGTTAGCTTACCCAATTTAATGTAGCAAAACCATGCTTGCATCAAGGCATAGATGTCAGGATGACCATAAGAACGGTTGTGCAAAAATAGTCAAGGATGATGCCTCAAATCTCCTAAGTGTGTCAAGGGGACAACATGAGACACTCTAGAGTTTCAAGACCACACCCACAAGCAGAAAGCAAATAAAAACATGTCCCATGCCCCAAGTCCTCTTGCTATGCATCCCAGAGAGACTTATTAGACAAGGACACTCAATGAAAATCAATAAAAATTAGTACACAAAGAAAAGATCATGACATAGCTCAAGTATTAAGTGTTGTGTATAAAAATTTAAGTGTGTTGCAAGAAGGTAAGATCACATGACAAAATTGGGTAAGACCAAACTCGTAAGTGTTGAATAACACTTGATGTTAGGGGTTGTGTTGAAAAACATGGTTGGGGTGATGTTGAAAAACACTATTTGTGAGGTGTCCTAAAGACTAATGCATCCAAGAGATCAAAGCTAACACAGTTATGCCCCCTAGACAAAGACAAAGACCAATTCCAGACCGAGGCAACAAGGTCAAGGGATGATGGACAAAGGCTAAGTGTTGAGGACTCGTGCTAAGAAATAGGGGTGCAAAGGCCTCAAGTAGCACCCATTTCTAGGTTTTCACCACTTGGATTTTATTTCAATTTTTGCTACCCAAGGCGCCTATTTCAAGGTTTTCACCAAGGAACTTTTTCTTTTTTTTTGAATTTTTTGAATTTTTTAAATTTTTTTGTATTTTTGGAATATATAATTTTTTTGGAGATATATCATAGCGCCTATTTCTAGGTTTTCACTAAGATGATAATTTTTTAGGACATTTTCTGATTTTTAGCATTTTTTGACAATATATCATTTTTTAGGATTTTTTTAGGATCAATAAGTATGTACAAAGGATGCCCCCAGATAGAATGGGCATCATGGATAGAACTTCTTCAGGTGTAATACATTGATAGAATCAGGGAGCTACTCTACCTCTGGTGTAGATATTAAATAAGCACTTGACCCAAAAGTTGTTGTGATGATGTAAGGTCCAATCCAGTTAGGTTCAAATTTTCCCTTTTGATCTCTACGTTGTTGATTCTTGGGATTTTCACATAGGACAAGATCTCCCACTTGGAATTCTCTAGGGTGAAAATTTTTGTTGAAGGCTTTGGGCATGCGCTTTTGATAAACCCTCATATGGTCAAATGATGCTTGTCGTTTCTCATATAGAAGTTCTAACGGGATGACTCTCGACTAACAAGGGTACAAATGAAATGGCTTTCTTAGGAGTCATAGATAGGGTGATGTAGCTCTTCCACTAGGAATTCAAATCTAGATTCATGTTGCTCAAACTAAAGGAGTGAAGCAAGTGTAGCCATAGCGTCAGCTACTTTGTTTTCTGCTCTAGGGATTTACTGAAATGTGACAAATGTGAAGAATCATTTCAAGGAATCAACCATTTGCTTGTAAGGTACTATTTTCTCATGTTTTGTTTGATATTAATTATTACTTTGGTTTATTATCAACTGTGAATCTCCATAGATGTGTAACTCTGTGATTCTCCATTATATCACCATCTTAAGTCTATTTGTTAAAGCTTCATACTCATTGTTGTTTGTACATGGGAACAATAATTTATAATACTTAGGGATTGTGTACCCATGAGGAGAAACAAACAACACACCATCTCCTAAACCATTTTGCATAAAGGATCTATCAAAGAACATCTTCCATGTTCTTTGAGTCAGATAAATGAGGTGCTCATCTAGGAAGTCAACTTGAATAGGTGCATTATCTTATATTTGGAAATCAGCCAATTGATCTCCTATGGCTTGTCCTTTGATTTCTTTACGCTCAATGTACTCTATGTCAAACTCTAAAAGTATCATCATCCATTTAGAAAGTCTACTTGTGAGGGCAGCCTTACCTAGCAAATACTTGAGTGGATCTATTTTTTCTATGAGGTTTATAGTGTGTGCAAGCATGTAATGTCATAAATTTTGGGAAGAAAACAGAACTGTAAGGAAAGATTTCTCAATGCTGGTGTAGTTAACCTCATATGAAACAAGAGTACAACTAATATAGTATATTCCTCTTTCTTTCCCATGTCCATTAAGTTGAGCTAGTAATGCCCCCAAGGAAGATTTTGTCACTAAAATGTATAGAATAAGTGGTTTCCCTGGGATAGGAGGCATTAAAATGGGAGAATTTTCCAAGTACTTCTTGATTTGACCTATGCCCTTTTGATAATCCTCATTCCAAAAACATTTTACTCCCTTGTGTAAGTTCTTGTTGAAGGGATGAGCTCTATCAGCCAATTGTGTAATAAATATCCTTATAGATTGAAGACGTCCTTGAAGACTCCTCATTTGACTAATGTTTCTAGGAGGTGGCATATCTATGATTGCTTGGAATTTTTCAGGGTCTACCTCTATTCCTTTTGCTAAAATGATGAATCTAAGTAGTTTTCCAAAGGTGACTCCAAATGCAAACTTTTTAGGATTTAACCTCAGTTGAAATTGTTCCATGCAATCTAGAATGACTTCTAAATCATCTAAGTGTGTGTCTCTTTGTTTAGACTTGGCAAAGGTGTCATCCACATAATCCTCCATGTTTTTATGCATCATTTCATGAAAAATGGTTGTCATAGCTTGTTGATAGGTGGCTCCTACATTTTTTAATCCAAAAGGCATAACATTCAAACAATAGGTACCCCATGCACAAGTGAATGCAATCTTTTCTTAATCTTCAGGAGCTATCTTAATCTGATTATACCTGGAAAAACCATCCATCAAGGAATAAATCTCATAACCCATAGTCATATCCACTATCATGTCTATATTCGGAAGTAGAAAGTCATCCTTTGGGCATGCTCTATTGACATCTCTAAAATCTGTGCAAAATTGAATGGATTTTTTATGTTTGGAAACCAGTATAATGTTTGATATCCATTCAACATAGGTGATAGCTCTTATGAATCTTACACCAAGGATTTTCTCCATTTCTTCTTTGACTAGGAGAGCTATGTGAGGATGCATCTTTCTCAATTTTTGTTTAACCGGTTTGACCCCCGGAGCTATGGACAAGTGATGCATGATAAGATTAATGTCCAACCCTGGCATATCTAAATAAGTCCATGCAAATTTGATCTTCTTTTTCTGTAAGAACTTAGTGTAAGATTTTTTTTCTTGAGGTGACAAGGACTCATCCAAGTGTACTATCTATGGAGCCTCATCTATAACCAAATTGACTGCTTGTGTTGGTTCAATAAGAAATGAAGATATATCTTGAAAGTAGATAGGGAGACAATCAAGTACCTCATCCTTAGGTGCCTCAAAGACGTTTTCATCCTTAGATACATCATTTATTTTTACTTTTTTCAGTTCTGACACTACCACATAGTGTTTTTCACCATCAGAACTCCTATTCTTTTGATTTTATTTTCTTTTTATTTTGAGACTAAGGTACTTGATGTCTAGCTCTATCATACTGGTATCTAGTTCATTGGTGAAAGAGACTATAGGTTCAATGGCATTTAGGTAACAGGCTATCTCATAATCATTTTGAAATGTTAAGAGCTCAGGTTCTTGATAGCGTTGGGACCAATCAATGAGGTCAGGATGAACAAGAGGCAAGTTAACGATTGGTTCAAGGTTATAAATTTGAATTATATTATCACTGGTGATCGAAGAGTCAATGTCTGTCAAGTATCCTTCTAAGCTACTCAAATTAGGATTCATCCTAACAAGCGAAGAATCATTCACTAAGGAAACACATGGGTTCAAATCCTCTAATCCTAGATGTCACTCATTGGCTACCTTGGGTTGAGAAATATAAGTTTGGATAACATCAATATCAATATCAACTATAGAAAGCTCTGAGGAGTCCCATTCATACTCATATGAACTTGTGTCTGAACTGTGACTAGGATGTTTACACCATGAAGGTTTGGGACCTCTTGATGTGGAAGGTCTAGTGTCATCAAGGGTAACACCTTCTCTGCCCATTAAATGAACAATATTTGTTCATTGATGTTCTCTAAAAGGATCTTCTACATCTGATTCATCTTGTTCTAAAGTTTCAACTGGCGCATGAATGACCAGAATATATGAATCTCCCTAGAGGAGATTAGTGGAAGGGACCCAATCTTCACACATGTCCTATTGATATGTCAAATTAGGTATGTATTTTGGTTCATCTTCACTATTTGACCTATCCAGGATAGGAGTAGTGTGCTTATTGTGATTCACAAATCCTAGGCCAACCAGCTTCTTAGACTTGCATCCAAAAAGAGCATGATCAAGAGGTTCATCTCTAGAATCCAATCTGTGATTAAGAGGGCCATGTCTAGGATAGCCCATCTGTCTAACAAAAGTATATCCTCTTCCAAAGGCCTTAGGAGAGGGAGATAAGTTCTCATTATGCATGTATTTCTCTTCTCTATAAATCCAGTATCTAACAAACGTCTCTTATTTCTCATCTTGGATAGGCACTAAGGACTCTACAAACGTTACAAATAAAGTCATAGCTAAAGAGGAAGGTTTCTTTTCTTGTGAAGGCTTTCCATAAGATCAAGGTGAAACTGATAATGTTGTGATGGAGTTGAGTTGATACCCCCCATGCCAAGGTCTACTGACTTGAGCTTGTCTTTACATTCAGGTAAGGTTGCATCAAAATCTTCTGCTTCTCTATTAAGGGGAACATGAGTTCTTTCTGAAACTAAGTTAATAGATAAAGTGTTATCCCTAGGTATACAAATCTCTATTCCATTGTTAGGGAACTTAACACACTGATGATAGGTAGTTGATACTACTTGCATATCATGAGTCCATGGTCTACCGAGTAAGATATTGTATGCAAGGGGTCCAACATCAACTATTTGAAATAAAATATCTTTTTCAACAGAGCCAATCCTAATAGGAAGGATGACCAACCCCTTGGAACTTCTTTCTGCCTCATCATAGGCTTTGACAGTGATCTTTTTTCTGGTATCTACAACTCATTCAGAATAACCCAACTTTTTCAAAAGACTAAAGGAATAGATATTAAGCCCAACACCCCCATCTATCAACATGTGCCTAACATGGGTTTTGTAGATTATGACCTCAATATGAAGGGAAAGATTGTGTGGGTGGCTCAAAGATTTATCATCATCCTCTGAAAAAGTAAGGTAATGATAGATAGAAATATGGTTAACCATGTTTTGGAATTGATCAACATCTAAGTTGTTGGGGACGTTCACAATGCGCAAACATCCTCAAGGACTTGTTTGTGTCTTGGGGAAAATTCTAAGATCTCAAAAATCAAAATCTGAGCTGGGGTTATTTGCAATTGATCTACAAGTTCATAACTTGACTTACGATTAACTGTTGATTTTGAGATGAAATTCCTGGATGCCACTTGCTTAGGTTTACTTAGTTGACTTGAATTGGGTCACCTAATGACAATGAGACCTTGAATTCATGTGATAGCATTGAGGGCTTGCGATGACACTCTAGATTTAGGACCCCTTAGCACCACGACAGGTTATTCACCAAAGAGAGGAGGAGAGTCCATGTATAGATCATAACCATAGGGATCTTTACTCCTCATCATGTTGAAATTTTCTTCTACAACTTACAACATGTTGATAACATTCTCTACATCTATGTAAGTGTAATTGATCTTAGCCTTGCCAGTCTTAGCTTTAGAGGTTTCCCCCTTTTCATACTTGGGCAACAGTTCTTTGAACATTGGTGTTCAATCCATCTATCTTAAGCTTTCCATTCTCAATGAGATCTTGAATAATATGCTTGAGTTTCCAACAGTTTTCAATGTCATGTCCAATACCATTGTGAAACTTGCAAAAGGCTTTCTCATCCCACCAATGTGGCTTAACATTAGGGTTATAATGCTTCACAGGATCTTGAGGATGTGCAAGGTTGTTGGCAATAAGTGTTTTCAAGACATCCTCATATGAGTCACCAAGTTTTGAAAACTAACATCTTTCTTTCTTAGGCCTATCTTGGTGTCTTGGCTTGTTCTCTTGTTGATTAGATGCATTGAGTTTCATGGCTTGAACAACACTAGACAAGTGGAGAACAATTTGATCTTTGGGTTGGGAGGAGTCCACAACTCTATCATTGACCACTTGTTTGTTCCTATTCCAATGTGAGTTCTTCCCTTTATCCTTGTTAGGGTTGTTGTTAGTTTGACCATTATTGTTGTTGATGTTGTTTCCATGTTTGGTCAAAATATCTTGTTCTTTCAAAACATCCTTAATCCTACATGCGGTTTCAACTATGGTGTCAAAGGAATAAAAAATCATCTTCCTAACTTCATACCGCATTTTGGGAACCAAGTTGCTAACAAGGATGTCAATCTTCTCATTTTTAGGGATGGTTCTAGGGTAGTGAGAGCATTGTTTTCTTCACCTTCACAAGAAAGTGACAAAGGATTCCCCTTGATTTTGCTTTAAGTTGCACAAGTCCAACATGGTGATAGATCTTGAAAGATTGTATGCAAAGTGTCGAATGAATCTATGGATGAGCTCTTTGAAAGTCTTAACGGGGGGAGTTATGTTGGTGAACCATTCCATTGCTTGACCCTTAAGACTCCTTGGGAACAATCTCATGAGGTATGAGTCATCTTGATGGAACTCAAAACTTGTGGTATAAAATTGGTGCACGTGATCATGTGGATCTCCATTCCCATCATATTTTTCATATTGAGGGATCTCAACCTTTCTAGGGAAGTCTTTCATGTTAACACTTTTGTCAAAAGGATTAGGAAAAATTGAATCTATTGAAAATGAATTCTTGGGTGCTAAAATCTTTTCCATCAAGCTCTTAAGTTGTTTGATCTCCTCTTCTTGAGATGGACCTTGCTTCTTAATATTCTTGTCCACATCAAAGTTGTAGGGGACTCTAACACCCTTGTTGATTAAACTCTCTAGGAACTTATCTTTGTTTTTCTCTAAATATCTCTCCACATATTGCTGGAAGAGTGGTTCTTGTTGCATTTTCATGAAGTCTTGGGAGCTCAGGTCAAAATTTGAGCTACACCCCCATCTTCTGAACCATGGTGTGCAACACATTGTGAAGGTTGTCTTGAGTTCCTAGGAGGTGCTAGTCTCCTATAATGATCATGTCTTGAAGCCCTTCTTCCTCTAGGGATAGGAGATCATGATAGTGTTCTTGAATGTATTCCACTTTGTGGAGTCTTAGGAGGGGTGGATGGAGGAGAGTTGTTTCCACCACCAACACACATGTTGTTGAATTGATCATTAAGTTGTTGAGCCAAGAGTCTATCTTGCTCCTCCTGGAAGATTTTCCTTTCTTCCTCCAACAAAGTTTGCCTCTCCAACTCTAGGAGTCTAAATTGTTCTTCCTTTGCAACTTGTTCATCTAGGAAGGCTTTATTTTCATTCTCAATCTTCTTAAGTCTTTCACTCATGTATCTTGAAGATGTTATGAGTGGTGAACTTGGTCTTGAATTTCTAAACAAGTCATTGGTGAATGTGGAATTCACACGAGTGTCATAAGGTTCATAAACTTGGTTACCATGTTGCGATTGTTTATCTTGATAGGCTTGCCTCGTACCTCTCTCAGCCCTTTGGTGTGCATCCAGATATCTAGTTGAGATAAGGGGTGAGACTGGTCGACTGTCACGAGAGGAACCACCAAATGAAATAGTATTTCTATGTTTCACAAATATGTCATCAAGACATTTATCCATGTCTTCTCTTTCTCCTCGTGTCATTGGATAACTCATATCCATATCCAAGTGATAAAATGCTAAGGGTGTACTCAACTCACTAATGTGACTCTTGGAATCAAACCAAACTTCTGAGTTGTTCCTAGGTGATTGATCAAATATGGGTTCTTTTCCCTTACATTTTTGGTGAGTTTGAACTAAGCGTAATTGGTAGAAGACTACTTGAGGTCATTTTCCTTTATCTACTTGATATCTTGTTGTAACTGGCATGAAATTAAAGGTACTAGGTGATAGGATGACCCTGAGAAATGTTGGTACCAAACCAGGATAGTAAAGGCATTCACTTGTCCAAAAGAGAGGTGATAAGATAGAATTCTTGCAAGAGGCGTAAATCAACACTGCCATAGAGGTGCCCACTAAATGGGTGAATACCCTAACACATATGGATCAGGAGGATGATTTACCAAAGTTATATTGGTTGAAATTGAATTTGTATGAAAGTGAATGGATAAGAGATTACCAAAACTCTCCAAGTGTGTTATCAAATAATCTAAAGGTTTGTCTTCTCAACAAGGATGATTTCTAGCTCACTAACTCCAAACAAGGTCACTTGTGAAATCAAAGGTTACTAGTTCAAGAGGTCAACACAAGAATCCAAAGTGTAAACAAGCTTCTAATAGCGGGGTAAGTAATCTAGTCTGATCTAGATTAACCAAGGAAGACTAAAAATAAATGGATAGCAAATTGAGCAAGTTGACAGTTTGACACTTAAGAATACAAGTTTGTTGATTGTTTTGATGTTTTCTTGATGTTTGGTGTATTTTTCAATGTTTCACTCATGCAAGACACATCAAGAAGATTTTTTGTTGTAAAATAAATATCCACATCACAACCTAGGTAAGCCAGGGAAATATCTATTAAATTCCCACTTGAACCGAAGTTCAGCCACGCTTACTCATAGCTTATAACTTAGAAGCTTGGAGGCACGGGTTCCTCCTTACATGTGCACTCACTTCTCAGGCACACCAAACTTTGAATCCCAAGGGAATCACTTCCCAAAGGATTTTTGTCTCTACAAAGAGATGTGAAAATGTGAGACATCTTAGTCAGTCTCTGACCTTTTGCACCAACAGATAAAGGGTTTTTGGTCACTAAAACAAATTTTGTTGTCAAGGCATCTATTCAGGTGGTTGTGATCATGTCATTTTCCCAATTAAGGGGGCTCTCCCAATCCTTTCAAAGCAAGGTTTTCACCTTAACAATGTAGGGCCTTTAACGCACCACTAGGGTACTAGAGGAGATTTTGGTTGCCACAACGAATTCACACCTGTCCACTTTGAGACTAATCACAATGGAAATTTTATATACCAGTTTGGAAGGGCTTGGCTTTAGCCTGTTACTAGTTGGGAAATCCACTCTCACTGGCTCTATTAAAGCACTTGGGAGGTAGCCACACTAGAACAATTATATGAGTTTCTCTTACACCCAAGATCCACAAAGGCAAGGAGAGAGGATATGTTCATATAATTCTTAGGATTACAATCTAAAAGACACTTCAAACACATAAGAAAATGAAAACAATGCTTATGGATTTTTTATCATCCCACAAGGGTGACAACATAGTTTCATAACATCATTGCCATTCCTAAAATACCAAAATAGAAGTTCATTTTAAAAGTCTTGCATGTGGGTTCCTATTGTAATAAAACAAAATGAAATGCAAGCACAAAGTTTAGCATGCTATCGATCAAGGCAACCTGCAAGACAATTCGTTAGTAGTCTGTGTTTTTAGTCTTCATTTTAAATGTATTGCAAACCACTTTTAGGCTGTAATCAACAAGATAAGTCAGAGAACAACAAAGCCCAAAACTCGTAAGCATTAGAAAAATCATAAAATCATAAATCTAATTGCATATTCATAAATTAGATAAAAAAATAACACACTTTCAAAAAAAATTGCACTAAAAAATGTTACCGTATGAGCCCGTGCGAGGATTTGGAAGCTACAAGATAGAGGATTAGATAGGTACAGTGATCAAAACCTATAATTTATGATAAATCCATGACTCAAATCCAGAAACTAAGACCAACCCAGAAATCTTCAGACAATTCTACTCAAAATAAAAAAATATTGCACTCAATTTGGACCTAATATGAGCAAGATATGATCGTTTGAAGTTAGACTATAAAACCAAAAAGCTCAATGGTGAAGGCTAAGACTTTTCAAACCTTGCTGACGTGAGCAGACTACGACATTAAAATTGACGGGCTGGGGGCTATCACAAAAGGCCCATATTTTGATGGTCATATGGCTGTAAAATTTAACACAGTAAAAAAAATTGATTTTTGATTATTTTTTCAAAAATCTACCTCGAGTTGCATGTAGAGATGATCCAAAATCTACCTCAATTTTTGTGCAAGTTTTTTTGGGCAAAAATATTTGCCACATATTTGACTTTAGTCAAATATGGGCAAGTTTATAGTCGTTTTCAACTAAAACGATGATTTGGACGCGATGGTGGGGTTAGATTTGGCTCAAAATGAGAGCTTTAAAGACACTAAGAGAATAATAGATATAAGATAGAAGGAATTTTTGAATGTGATGATAGAAATGGATGTTCTGCCCCACGGTGGGTGCCAAAAATGTGTGCTAAAATGTTGACACACTTCTATGAGTCATTGTATTCAAGATTGCTCAAGAATGAGGTCTCAAATGGCGACTCATAACTCCCTATTCATGGAGTGCAAGGGTTTGTAATGAAGGCCCCCATTTTAGACCTATTAATGCCCATGAAAGTACACAATGAAATGAGAGATTCAAATAGGAAGAGAAAGAATGCTATTCTCCATGATCATCAAATATGCATTGCAAATAAAAATGGAAACTATTCTATATGATAATGATGTATGAAAGAAAACTAAACTATATGATAACAATGCATGAAAGGAAATATGAAAACTAATCTATGAAGGAAATATGCAAGATTAATCTATTGAAAGGAAATATGAATCTAAATTAACATGAATATACTCTAAATGGATTACCTTGGATGCATGAGAGAAGAAGACAAGAAGAAGAGAAGTTGCATGGCTCAAGCTCAAATGCTCAAACTCTCCTCCAAAATTGTTGTCCAAACCTGCAGCATAACAATAACATGAAAACTTGATATCTCTCTAATTCCCAAAATGAGAAGGAGAGGGCTCCGTATAAAGGAAAGTGTGGAGAGGAATGCATCCTCAAGAGCAATGTGGGATAAATCCCTAAAAAGGCAAGTAAGAGGAAAAAGCCCACCACTTAGGAATATGTGTGGAGAAAAAGGAGTTTTATTTATTTTTTATTTGATTTATTTGATTTATTTCCTTTTTTTCATCAAAAAGAGAGCTTTAAGTGGGGATTTTATTTATTTAATTAAAAGAGGGATTTTCTTTCAATTAAATACAATTTTTATTTAATTAAAAAGGATTTTCTTTTAATTAAATAATGTCATTTTCTTTAATTAAAAAGGGTGTTTTATTTTAATTAAATAATATTATTGATGAAATGATCAAACCTTAGAAAATATTGAAATAATTGAATTAATTATGATTTGATAAAGGAAATTGATTTAAATTGAAAATATTGCAAAGCATTGATTCAGGAATTTGATAAATTGATTTTGTCATTTGATAAATTGAAGAATGGGGGCCCATAGTCTAGGCAACCATTTTAGGGTGCATACAACTACCAGTTAAGTCTATATTTAGCTTTGTCAGCTAGATATTTTGTCATTTCTAAAATCAAGTTAATTTTGATGTTTAACTCTTTGATAGCTTCGGTCAACACTCCAATTCTCCTCAGGCTTCTCCATTAGTTTACACTATGTTTCTGGTCATCGGGTATGCTTGTGCTTCAACTCGTCGGTAATGCTCGTCAGTGTTCTTATTCAGGCATCACTGTGACTAGACTGTCGGTGATCTCTATCTGTTAGGTTTCACTGATCGTTGGTGTTTGTAGTCACATTGTGAATACTTGTCTTTTATGCATTATAGAAAGCATAATCTTTATCTCTTTGATTCTCATAAGTCTTTTTCACTTTGATTATAACCGATTAGATTATGTCAAGTTGACATCAATGACCATACAATACATTAACTAATTTAATGTCTTGTATTATCCATCTGTGTTTTGGTGATAAACTTAACATCTTCAAACATTCAATCAGTTATATGTCATCATTTTATGCGTTAAACATTCAACCAACGTCGGTCGAAATGCTTGGTCCATCTAACCAGGATGCCAAACCCATGATGCTAAATTTTGACATAGAATGGTCGATATGTAGACCAGTCTTGGTGAGGGTTTCAACCAAAGTGTGTCAAAATTTTGACCAATATGGAATGTTAAAAAAAACACCTGAAGATAAATATCCAGAGTAATCACTAACGACATGCTGGTTGGTGATTAGTCTAGATACTAAAATTCAGGTGTTACTTTGCATTAATATATATGGCTATGTATTTTGTTATCTATTTAGATATCTATTGCTTATTTGGATTGGTTGAAAGTCTTTTTCTCTTCTTATTAAATATTGATCCTTATGGATTAAAATAAGAGATAAGTTTCCAATCCCACTCCATATTGATCCTTCTTCCATTAATCCTTCTTTAATTCCTATGCTCCCTTTATGTAGATCACAACTATCTTATATCTTGGAACAAAACTTACTATGGTTACCTTCCTTATGATGATATCTTCTTCCATGCCTTAAACAAATGACTCTCCCTCTTATTTATATCTTTGTAATAAGAGTCACAACATTTCATTATAAAAACCTTCCAAGAGAGTCACAACCCTTCATCCTTGAAAAACTAACTATAAGGCACCTTTATAAAGAAGAATTGCAACCATGTCTAGAATTTAGATGATCAAAGCTAATTTGAATTGCATATGATGATACAATGCATTAGATATTAACAAATATTCAGTGATCATGAACCATTTCATGGGTTATGGAGAATATTTTTTAAAAATCTTTTTTTCCTTAGAAATCTTTCTGTAAGACAAACATTTTCAAAAAAAAAAAATTGCCATGAATTTGTCCGAGTCAAATCTGATTTGAAAATGTGGTTTGGAAAATCCAAGATAAATCAATTATCAAAGCACCACACCTAATAAAAGAATCTGATAGCACCATTCACAATGATCCACGCATCACCCTAAGAAATTTATAATACTGGTACCAATGAATATTTAATGCAATGATAAATTTTTCCAGGGTATGCCTCAATCATCTAACCAAATGCTACCAAAGTAGTACACCTAATAGAAAAATCTGCTTGGACCATTCACAATTCAAATTAGCAGTAGAAAATAGTAATGATAGAATTATGATCACACATGAAGGAGACCTTATTAGCTTCAAAAGTACTATGTACAAGTACAAGCTAGAACTATGCTTCAACAACAAATACTACTAAAACAAACTTACAATTATACTAGATAATAAATTCCACCAAAACAAAATTCACCATGAAAAACTACTCATTTACACTAAAAATGTAAGGGGCATTTAAGTTATTCATCAAATGTCAATGTTATGCTCATTTATACTTGAATTAGTATTACCTGGCTGTGAAGGGGATCTTTTTCTGAAGAAATAATATCCTACAAACTCAAAATTATAAATGATGCAACAAAAATTGGGTTTGTATTCCTGTGTGGAAATGCTACATGCCCACCTTTCCCATCTATTGTTACTTCAAATGTAGCTCCAACAACACATATTGTAATCAAATTGCACATATCTAAAATCTCATTCCATTTGTCAGCAAGGAGATTTCAATGACCAGCTTATAACAAATCTTCAAATAGAACAACAATAAAAAAGGACCACCCAATCATTATCACTAGAATATCATGAAAACAAAAAAAAAAGAATGAGAATAGAAAACAATAGATGGGAAAGGTGGTCATGAAAACATTGAGATTTAGACTGTCGTACAAAGGAGGGAAGTGTCAAATCTCATTCTCTAGGGGTCCCCACTAGACTAAACAACCTGGGATAGTTGTTGGAACTAGAAAGGTGCTAACTACTCTTTTATTATTTAAAGTTTGTCATTTGTATCTACTTGGGTAGCTTTGAGTTATAGTCACCCATACTTGCACCATGTGGTTCAACTTAATTAGAAAGATTTTTTTGAGGGATTTATACTTGTGTGCATGTTATCTTCCATCTGTTTAGACTTTTTGATGTTATAATACCAAATTAGATCTATAAGCTGACTTCCCTGAAAGTTATAATACCAAAGTATATCTATAAGTTAACTTGAGTGATTAGGGTACGATTAGGTATCTTTCTAATATAGTTTTGCACTCGATTTCTATTGTTGGTTAGTTTGGTGTTATAATGGGAGATTGATATTGTGCATGTTATCTGTCATTTGTTTAAAGAAAACATTGCACATATATGAAATCTCATCCTATTTGTCAACAAGGAGATTTCAATGACCAGCTTATAAAAAATCTTCAAATGGAACAACAATCAGAAAGGACCACCCAATCATTATCACTAAAAAATCATGAAAACAACAAAAAAAGAATGAGAATAATATACATACTTTATCTCATCATTGACAAGATTTTCCATTACATTGGCATACACTTGGCTCAATAGGCCTTCACCTACCCTCTGTTTCATCAAAAATATGTAGAACAAAGAATCAATACACTCTCATTAGTTGTGATATGAGAAGAAAATAATAGTCCTATGTAATGTCCCTTTTTGTCGCAATTTGGGATTGGTCCTCATAAATGTAAGTTGTTACAATTATTTTCCATCTTAATATTTCTTTATTTTGATTTTTTATTTGAGAGTGCTCAATAGATATTAAGTGCATACAAAGGCAATATTTTATATTTGTAGTATTTTCATGTATCATTCTGGGAGTAAAGATTGATGCCAATGTCTATTTTATTCAAAATGATATGTCCTATATTTATGGATGAAATTGATGTGCAAATAATTTCACTGTTGCATCCTTTCATGAAGCATTAGATGACGTTGTTGCAAAGAATCTAGAAAAAAGTAGTATAGTTGATTCTTTACTTGTTTCTACTAAGGAAAATCAATTTTTTCAAGATCAATTACCATACTAAGCATAATTACAAAACATGAACATTTTATGTTACAAATATAACTACGCACATCATGAAATCACATTCAATTTACATAGAATTAGGGTGACAAATAGAGTTGATGACTCTTTCATTTAATAAGTTAATGTACACCTTGTTCAGATTTGTGGTTCCTTCGCTTTCCAATGAAAAGGTTTAGTAGCACCGGTTTGCAATGGGGAAATCAATACAAAAACTACTAGTAGCGAATACTTAAACATATCAATAAAATATACAAGAAAATAAGAGAAAACAAATGAATGTAAACCCAATTGCTTGAAGATTCTATTGTCTCTCTCTACTCCTTCTGAAATTCTATTTTTGATGCTCAGTATTGGTGTGGGTTGTTGGTGCCCAAAAATTAAGGATCAGATTTGGCCAACTGAAAGGTACACACTAGTACCTCTACAATTTTATCTTCATTAGGCCAAGGCTGGTAGGCCTGATTCCACTTCAATCTAAATAATCTTCTATGATGCCTAATTGCATACACAGATAATCAAATCTCCTCCCAAGGTGGTGAACCATCCTTGGAAGCAACAATACAATCCCCTAATGCTATTCAATATGTAAAATTTAAACTAAATTGAATTATCCCTAAAAAACCCTAATTTAATAAACGCTCTAAAAATTGATTAAATTATCAACAAAACTACAAAATATGAATCAAAAGATAATGTTCAGATAAAAAGACCAGTGCCTACCTAAAATATGGGTTATAGAGTCAAGAGAATCTAGTCCTACATACAATCAAAGATGATTTTAAAAAAAATGCTTTTAGTAAAACAAGATCATCACCTCACAGGCTTCCGCTTGAATTACAACTCAATTTAATAAACACGATTAATCTTACCAAACTTAACTTGAATTTGGAGACCAACAAGAACAACAGAAGATGCTCAGATCTAACTATTGATATTTGAATCATATACACTAAAATTGAATTATATAATCAGGGAATATAGTACAATGAGGAACTCTAATACACAGAGTATCTGAAAGACTAACTAAAAATCAATAACAATATAATCATAGAAAGAAGAATAATACTTATCTCATTTGAGATCTAAAAATTTGTACATAATGACTCATAGTTGCAGTAATATCCATTCTCTTCTGGAATTGTATCTCTAAAAAAATCTCATTGTAATCTTTTAATTTTATTTGACTCGATATTTATATGTTTCTCAAAGGTTCCCATGAAAGGACACACCCTTTCATAAAAACCTAATCCTATGACTAACCCTACAAATTAAAAAATTAACCATATGAATGGCTTGAGGGAAAAAACATCTCTTGTATTACAAATGTAATTTGTCATATCTTCGGATAATTGGCTTGATGATCCATATGTTTATAATGTAAAACCCCTGCACACAAAATCCAATATTAGATAACTTTTAATAAATTTAAAATTTAGGGCTCATTATATTTAATAATGTTTTCAAATTTCCAAAATGATCCCTATATCAAAATTTAGTTGTTTTAATTTTAATAATTAATAATGTATCAAAATAAATAATCAATAAAACCATAATATAGGTACATCCTTTACATGCATATAAATATATTTGATAATATAAACTAAATACCAATAAAGTTTAAATATTTAATCATAGGTACCTACTTTTAATTAT
The DNA here is from genome assembly GCA_018584345.1 of Thuja plicata. Lineage (NCBI taxonomy): Eukaryota > Viridiplantae > Streptophyta > Pinopsida > Cupressales > Cupressaceae > Thuja > Thuja plicata. Next base: position 1,459,534 of record MU226788.1, read on the forward strand.
CAAAATATAAAAAATATTATTAGTAAGGTGAAACCTAAAATCCATTAATAGGAATATAATTTTATGTTTTGATTGAGATTTTACTTTCAAATTCTAAACATAATATATCTCATTTTCAAAATACCCTTTTCAAAAATATAAAACAATACTAATTTCATATGAATATAATTCTAAAACATTAGGGTAAAATAGTTGTAAACATTATAACCCACCCTAGAAAATAAAAGGGAAATACTTACCCTAATATGCACCTTTATAAAATAAATTTTAAAACATAATAAATGGAGCATAAGCATTCAAATCACCCAATTAATATTTTCAAGAATGTGTTAGTTAAATACAAATCAAATAAGGTAAAATACAATCCATTATACCCTTTTACCATAATAGTTTGATTTAAAAAAAAAAAAATTAATATAGGGTAAAGTAAGAGATTATATTTAAGTATTTTGAAAACTTAAATTTATGTCAAAGATATTAAAATAATTTCAAAACACATAAACATAATAACACTTTCCAAAATGAATTAGCCTATTATGTTATTTCACTTTAGTCATTTAGGGTAAATTAAAACAAGACCTAAAAAGGATTACATTTTTGAAAATCTAAATCTCATCAAAATGTAAAATCTTTTAAAACACATAATATAAAAGAAATTCAATTACATTTATTTACCCTAGTAAGATATTTTGTATTAGTAATTTAGGGTAAATTAGGATAAAGCTAAAATAAAGGAAATACATTTATGTGAAAAACTTTTAATAGTAAATATAAAAGAGAAGTGAGATAATATGATTCTCTCTAACATATAACTCAAAGAAAAAATTTAGACTAATTGGTTAAAGGGGGGATGGGTAGGTAGGTAGGAAAAAGGGTTGGCTTGAGAGGTCAAGTGTTCAACTCCCAATCGCCGCCCTTTTACCCTATGCACCTATTTTTCCCTTTTCTTTTATTTCTATTTCAAAAATAGTTATTGCATTAAATTCATTGAAATATAATATTAAAATTTTGCTAATAAATATGAAAATAGGACAATGACAATTGTTTAGAGCACTTTTCAATTTTTAATTAAATTTCAAAATAGGGAAATATTTATGAAAATGAAAATAAACTTTATACTTCCCTGATATTTTGCATATTGAGGGCCTGAATTTTTAGGTGCCAACAGTGGCTCTTATTGGGGATGTGAATTCATGCCTAGATGCAGTGAGAGTCCAGTTATCTCTGGAAGAAACAGACCATAGTAAGAAAAAAATCGTGAAACTAGGACAAAAAATTATTTACAAGCTTAGAGAATACTTCCTATTTCAAGAGAAAAAAGGTTTCAAGTACTGACTATGGGTTGGGAGCTCTTGAATATTTTCATCAGTGTCCTACAAATGGTAAGAATTTTCACCTTCTTTTGAGATGATCATGTAAGGCCCTAACCATAATGCATCAAACTTACTGTGCTTTCCTTTATCTTGGTCTCTTGCATTCCATTTTAGTACCCAATCACCTTCTCTAAAAGACCTGTTTGACACCTTTTTGTCATGAAGGGTCTTAACTTGTCATTGTTGTTGAAGATTTATTTCTTGTTCTTGTCTCCTCTTCTCATTTAACTCTACTAATTGGCTCAATCGGTCCTCCATAAACTTTATGTCTTCGAGCTCTTTTTCTTGAATGAATCGATAAAATGGTAATAGATTATTGAATGGTAACCTTGCTAATTTCCCATAAACCAACTCATAGGGAGTGAAACCTGTCGATCTTTTTATTATCACCCTATCTTCCCACAAAGCCAAGCTTAATTTTGAATCCCAAATTATTGTTTCTCAACATTCTCCTAATGATCTTTATTATATTCTTATTGCTTGATTCTTCTTGACCATTCCCTTGTGGATGGTATGGGGAAGAGTATGATAATTTGATACCGTACTTATTGAAATTTTTTGAAAATTCCTTAGACCTAAAACACATACCATTATCACAAAGGATCTTGCAAGGTACTCCAAATCTAGTAAGTATGTTCTCTATTAGAAACTTGATGACTACCTTACTTGTGGCTTTCCTGGTAGGTATAGCCTCAACCCATTTTGTGAAAAAATGTGTTGCCACTAATATCCATTTATGACCTCCACTTGAAGTATCTAAAATCTCCCCAATAAAGTCTATTCCCCACAATTTAAAAGGCTCTTCAGTTTGTAAAGGAATAAGGGGTAATGCACCATTGTATTTTAGTTTTTTAGAGAACTTATGGCAAGATCCACATTTCTTAACATATTCATATCAGTCCCTGAATACATGAGGCCAATAGTACCCTGCTTGTAATATCTTATGAGTTGTTTTCTTAGCCAAAAAGTGATCACCACATACTCCATCATGTAACTCATTTATAATTGACTTGGCTTGACAGATATCTAGACAAAACAAAAGGATACCATCATTGTTTTTCCAATACAGATCTCCTTGAATCAGTACATACCTTGATGCTTTCAATTTTATAGTTCTTTTCTGATTATCACTTAAACCTTCTTGACATTTTAGATGCTTTAAGAAGTAAACTATGTTTGTGTACCGTGGACAATGCTCGATGCTAGTTCCTGAGTTCTCCAAGTCCACTTGGTTTATTTGGGTTGCATCCAAATTTGATTCTTCCATGAGTCTATCCAACCCTTGACCTCTTACTAAATTAGTGATTTGTATTTCAATATCAAACTCTGGAACTTGATTGATCCATCTGCATCTTCTACCTGTGACTTCTAATTGCCTCAATATGTCCTTAGTTGTCGGATTAGGTACATATGCCACAATATTAGCTCCAACTAAATAGGTCATGAATGAATTTATTGCCTTTACTAATGCATAAGCTTGTTTATCATGTATATCATAGTTTAACTCAGAAGCTTGTAAAGTTTTAATGAAGAAGGCTATCGGTTGCTCATGTCCATCATTTTTCTGTAATAGGACAGCTGCAATGGTGTGAAAGGAAGAAAAAGAGAATAGTTGAAAAGGTTTTGAGAAATCAGGGGATCTCAAAAATGAATCTTCCTTGATTTATTTTTTAATGTTAGCAAAAGACTCTAAGGCCTCATTTGTCCATTTTAGAATTGCATTCTTCTTTAACATCTTTGCAATAGGTTTAACAATTTTTGAAAAATTGGAGACAAACCTTCTCACAAAGTTGATTTGTCCAAAGAAAGATTGAATCCCCTTAACATTTTTAGGAATATTAATCTTATTAATTTCTTCAATTATTTCTAGATCTATCTTCACTCCATTTCTAGATACAATATGTCCAAGAAGTTTACCTTCAATTACCCCAAAATGACATTTCTTTGGGTTTAAGGATATCCCATACTCAAGGGCTCTTTTGAAGATTTGTTCTAAATTCTTGCAATGGTCTTCTTCCCTTTTGGAATAGGCTGTAATGTCATCTTGATATTTTTCCATAATAACATCAATGAAATCCTCAAAAGCCACATCCATGGCTCTTTGAAATGTAGCCTCGACATTTGTAAGTCTAAATGGCATTCTTGCATAAACATATGTACCCCATGGTGTGGTGAATCTCATTTTATACTGCTCTTCCTCTTTAACCTTCACCTGACTGTACCTAGAGAACCCATCCATCATGGATAACAACTCATTACCAGTGATTTTTTGTAATAATGCTTCCATGTTAGGTAATGCATAATTGCCTTTAAATGAAGATATGTTTAAGTTCCTAAAATCCACACAAAGTCTGATATCTCCATTTTTCTTCCTAACAGGTACCAGATTTGAAACCCAAGTAGAGTGCCTAATTGGCTTTATGATGCCAGCATCTCTCATCTTTACTAGTTCCTCCTTCATCTTAGAAGCCAAATTTGGATTTATGGGTCTTTGCCTTTGTCTAAAGGGCTTTGCATATGGTTTTAGGGGTATCTAATGTTGGAATAAGTCCTCCCTATATGCTTTGAGGTCATCATAAGACCAAGAAAATACATCTATGTACTTCCTAAGCAAGCCAGTAATATCTAATCTATTTTTTGGAATCATTTTCTTACCAATCAGGACCTCTTTGGGAGTATGTTCATTTCCCAGATTTATCTTTTCGACTTCTTCTACAAGAATTTATTCTGTTTTGATTTCATTCTTAGAGTCTTTATTATCAAACATTCTTTCTAATGCCACAAACCCCTTTGGGATTTTAATAGTCTTAAGATGAATCACCTCTTCCCCAAATAAAGTTTCTTTACCTTCAACTGTTTCAATATAAGCATTCAAATCAATGGACTGATCTTCATACCTTTCTTCACATGCAAGGAATTTTATGACATCTCTATCATCTTCAAAAACTTGCCAATTTTGAATGTTATCAGGCACTGCTGGTCTTGATTTGGTCTTGACCTGTATAATATCTTCACAAGGAATAGCGTTATGCCTAACTGCTAGGTTAGCCATAAAATCTGCAAGAATATTTTGAGACCTATCTATCCAAGTTATTGAAAAAGCATCAAAGCATTCTATGGAATCCCAAACTTCATTCTTGTATCTTTTTAGATTTTGATTTTTGGTAACAAATATATCCCTAACTTGAGATACAACTAATTTAGAATCCCCATAAACATAAATAAGTTTAATACCATGCCTGCTTGCTAGCTTAAGGCCTAGTAAGAGTGCTTTGTATTCTGTAGTGTTGTTAGTACAATCAAAAGCCAATAAAAAGGAGTATTTAAAAGGTTTCCCATTTGGGGATACAAATATTACACTTGCTCCATTACCACTTTTGCTACATGATCCATCAATTTTTTTTTCCCAATGCAAGTACTAGTTTCTTTAGCATGTAATTCAATAGGATTAGTATTTTCAACAATATTTTTATGAATACTTACTTGGAAATTCTCTATATCTGTGTGGCAAAAGTATGTAACATGACTTGGATCAATTTCCTCGATGATATGAGTAGACCTTGGTTCCCTATCAATCCTCATAATCCTATCATTAACTAGAATAGAAGCATAAGATAAATCTAATTGGACATTACCACCTACCAAATTAGACCATTGTCTAGATAATAACATTTCATAACTAGGTGGTACTTCTACAATAGTGATATCAATATTATAAGATTTTTCAGGACAAGAAGGAAACTTGAATTCAACATTTTTCATTATTCCAATAACTGGGATAGATCTATTATCCATGGCATAGCACTTTCCATAAGTTGTATTTACATTCATTCCTAATTCTTTCATAACTCCATGAGGCATGATATTAACTGCTGCTCCAGAGTCTAACATATAATTTCTTACTAGTTTATTGTTTATTAACAAAGTTAAAAATAAAGGGTCTACTTTAGTAGTATCCAAATTAATAGATGTTCCTAGATAAATAACTAGTAACTCCTCATTATCCTTTTGTTCTTTGGAATCCTTTTTAACAACATCATTTATTATTTTGAGCATTTCATTCCCGTAATCAGTTAATTTCATCATTTCCATTAGATGGATAGAAAGTTTTACCTGAGACAATGCTTGAGACATAAATGAAGTACAGTTAGAAATTATCATACCATTACTTTTCTTGTCCATTGGTTTTCTTATCTTTAGTGTTTAATCAACTTGCCTTTTAGGAACCTCCACTTTTCCATTCTTTACACCATCACTCTTGTTTGGAACTTTCAACATTTTTACTGCTTGTTCATGGCCCGAGTTTATAACTTTGTTCCTCAAATGATAATTGCTACAAACCTTTTCCAATGCTACCATAGTAAATGCTTCTCTTTCCTCTCTAGTTGACCTTCTTATTTTTAGGTTCTCATCATTATCTGGAAAGATTTGTTGCTCTTGATAATATCCCAACTTCCTATGATCCTCATTTGGTATATAATCCTCTTCGGAATCATCACTATTTTCTGCCCAAAATGGGTTAGATGATGTTGCATATATCATGGGTTGATCCTTATCTCTCTGATTATCTTCCTCTAAAATTTTGTGAGCTAGCATATATCCTTCCTGTGAATGTGTTAATTTTCATACATCGCACCAAATTTCACCTTCTATGAAGTTATTATTCATCTTAAGTGGGTCAAGAGTTTCCATCTCCTTTTTCAAAGGTTTTCCATCTTTCTAGTCAGTATGATAGGGCATGTCTTGTAACCTGTACCTATCATTTCTGTTGAATTTTTTGTCATTCTTTCTTGGTTGAAACTTACCTTTATTTGGTTGTAAATTTTTCATCAAGCTCACTAATTCATCCATCTTATCACCCTCTTCATTCCTTTTTGGGGCTGTAGGATTGAAAAGCCTGGGATCATTTCTCTTATCCACTCTCCTGGCAGCTATTCTGTTATTTTCAATAGTCAATATAATTTTAAAAGCTTGTTGTAATGTTGTCGGGTTATGAGATCTTATCTCATAATTTGTTTTGACATCAAAAGATGTCAAATAAAAAGTTATTAAAAGGAATCAACAGGGCAGATATCTTTTGGAATCTTATTTAATACCCTGCTAAACCTTTTGTTAAATTCCTTAACTATCTCATTCACATTCTTCTTCATACTAGTTAATTCATGAGATGCAAAAGATGGGTCTCTATGATCCCCAAATTCTTCCAAAAACTGATCCACAAAACTTTGCCAACATTAAATAGATCCATCTAGTAGGTTCTTGTACCATTCATATACACTATCTTTGAGTGACTGCACAAACATCTTTATACGCACATCTTCATATGTTATATCAAATTCATATACATGATTTTTGACATTTATAACATGTTGTTCTACTAATTGTGACCCATCACCGGTAAATTTAGGGATAGAAAATTTTAACTTATTAGGTATCAGCTCAGGAGAGCATATAATATTTGAAAGATCTAATTGTTTATATCTCTTATTAATCTTTGAAATCTGACATCAACTGGATTTCTATTTTGATTATTATTCAGAAAATATTGATTTTGACACATAGGATTACCTCTGTGGTGTTGATTTGCTTGGTTACCATATTGACCTACGTGAGATTGTTGAGACATATTCATGGGATTATGAACCCATCCTCCATGTTGCTAATGTTGCTACTATCCAAAATACCCAGATTGTTGGTTCCTACCCATATCATAGTGTTGTGCATGGTTTTGTGCCAAATTATTATGATGATGACTATGTTGGTTTTGATCTCCACCTAAATAATTGAACCTTGTACTTTTTGTGCATACTGAGGTTGCAAAGGATTCTTAGAGTAATAGTCTCTTGGGTTATTAATTAAATCATTATGATCTAATTACTAACTCACCTTTTCACTCTAGTTTCTTAAGCTAACCTTAGGTTTTCCCTTTTAGGGTTTCATGATTCCTTTTATAAGGATTCACCTCTTTGTTTTTCATAAGGAGTTTTTCACATCTCATTGTAAGATCTAGAAACATATTGTTAATATATTGTTTTCTTGTGCATATGATGTCTCCCCTGGCTTTTTGGCCTCCATAGCTTTTCCTGTCTTTTGTACTTTTCTTCTTCCATGTGATAGGTTTGCATGTAGGTGTTCTTGGGAGAATAGGGTTTTCCCTATTCTAACATGGTATCAGAGCCATTCTGGTACTGCTTGTTCGAGTTCTTTTGAAGTTGTGGATCAAGCATCCTTTTTTCTACTTTTCCTGTTGTTTTTATTGGATCTAGGGAGTCTCATTTTTTTGGTGCACTTTGGGCAAAAACCGACCTCATGGTTGTGTCTGGAAGGCCCAAAAACCCTAGAATCCATATAAAACATGACCTATTTGGCCTCCAGGGCATCTGGGAGAAATTTTTTATGGAAAGAGGGCCATACGAACCTGGCACACTTTTCAAGGCACGAGACGCTGAGATTTGAGTGTAGAAGGTAGGAAGGTGGTTTTTTTCTACATAGGTGGTTTTGACTACTTAGTGGGTGGTTTTTGGTGCCGCAAGGGGTTTTTTAAAAAAATTTCAAAATTTTCGCATTTTTAGAATCCGTGCCACCCTGGAAAATTGACACCCATTTTTGAGAAATTTTTGGAGCTTTTTGACCCTCCCTCACTATTTTCACTCTATCTAGAGCATACAAAGTTATGTTTTTGACTTCCTTATATCGTCAAAAAGCTCTTTCTGATGATAGAGGTTAGGGTTTTGGGTTTTGCCTTTTTGATAGTGTTTTTTTCTGTCAAAGTCTGATGTCTATTTTCTGCCTTCCGGGAGCCATATCTTGCTCATCCAGACTCCATTTTTGGCAAACCAGATATTGTCAAAAATTTGGTTCAGTGAAATTTTTAGTTGCAGGGGTCTTTTTTCCAGATTCTTCTCTAGGTTCTCTCTCCTCTAAGTTTTGGTCTTTCACACTTTGGCGGATTACTTGGGTTCTACAGGTCCTAGGATCTCTTCTTCTAATCTTCTGGCTCACTCGTCTTTCTGACTTCTGAGCATTGTATGCTTCTCTTTTGTGGCATTCTCTTTTCTATAAACACACTAAGATAAAGTGCCTACTTTTGCATATCTAGGATTTCGAGCACCTTGTGTGTTTTATATACTCGCACTCAGTTATAAAGTGCCATGGGGGGTTATAATGTTTTTCCATTTTGTGCTCATCCACCTTTGTGAAGTCAGCATACCTTCCATGACATTAGCCCATGCTGTGTGTCAGTGAAACCACCCTTTATTCTATGCTTGTACTTATATTGCACTGTTGGTGTTCCTGATTTTTCTTTCTATAGATGTTTTTGGCATTACATTTCAGTGTTCCTGTCACCCTTCTCCCTATTCAAAATTATGGGGGGGGGGGTTCTCTTTTTGGTTCTATTGCTTCCTAGGTTTGATTGATCAGCTCTTCAGACTTTGTCTTCTCTACCTGGTTATGCACTTTTTTAGTGGGGGTTCCAGCAGTTACTTCTGACAGTGTTTACAGCTTCATGCTTTGGAGATGCTTCTTGCTCTTTCTTGTTCCTTTCTTTGAGACTTTCCCTAGATTGGAGGCTTAGTTTCCTTCATCTAGTTTATTTCTTGTACTTGGGTACCTGATCAGGCCTTGTTGTCAGGACCCTTCTTTCCTACCTTCTGCAGCAGTCTCCTAGGTTTTTGCTTCTCCCTAAGCTTATCTTAAGGGGGGGTGTTAGAGTAATAGTCTCTTGGGCTATTAATTAAATCATTATGATCTAATTACTAACTCACCTATTCACTCTAGTTTCTTAAGCTAACCTTAGGTTTTCCCTTTTAGGGTTTCATGATTCCTTTTATAAGGATTCACCTCTTTATTTTTCATAAGGATTTTTTCACATCTCATTGTAAGATCTAGAAACATATTGTTAATATATTATTTTCTTATGCATATGATGTCTCCTCTGGCTTTTTGGCCTCCATAGCTTTTCCTGTCTTCTGTATTTTGCTTCTTCCATGTGATAGGTTTGCATGCAGGGGTTCTTGGGAGAATAGTGTTTTTCCTATTCTAACAATGATTTCTCTGTTGCTTTGTGTGATGTTGTTGTATAGGATTTCCACCATTATTGTGCGTATTAATGTAATTTTGTTCACCGGCACTATTTCTATATTGTATGTGTCCTCCATAATGCTGCGTAAATTATCCATCAGGCTGCATATCAATATGATGGAACTCTCCTTTACCTTGCATAAGAGTCCCATAAGGCTATGAGTATCCATCATTCATGTCTTGTGCAATATTTCTACTCTGTGCATGATATCCAAAAGGTTACGCATCATAATATGGTTTCAACACATCATATTGCTACATACACTTATCACACTCTAATGTATTATAATTATCAAAATAATCACACATAATGTTTCTAGAAGGCTACATGCTATTGTTATATTGTTGTGCTGGATTAGTAATTTGTAAATCATGTCTTTATTCTTGTGCATCAATTAAATATTCTTTACCACCTTGTGTGTGCTTTACCCTATCTTCTGGCGCATAAAGTTTAAGATGGTGTGTTTTATAACTATTTGGTATATTATTACACCAATGACTTTGCTCATAATTTATGCGCTGCAAGTGGCTGGGCTGCATATTATTATTTCTTCCTTGGGCTTGTGCGTGCTAGTCTACATCTCCCTTATTTTGCTGCGCAGACCCTCTATATTTATCAAAACACTTTGCATCCATGATATGTTGCTGTGCAACATATGTTTTGTTTTGAATACCATGCCTTTGGACTTGCGTGTGATTTGAATCTATTTCACCACCTTGCACTAAAAAAAAATATTTATTGATGTCTTCATGCTGTAAATAATCAACACAAGGTTGCGCCAGCTCTATACCAGGCTGCGCAAACTCCCTTTCATGCTGCTCAAATTCCTCCTTATTATGATGAGTTATTTCAATATATTGTTGTGCAATATAGTTTTTAACCAGTATAATGTCTCTTTGGGCATATCATCCAGTTAAAAGTGTTTCACCTCTGTCCTTTGGCAATGCATGATGGAAGTAGTATTCCTTGCTATTTTTATAATTTCTATTCTTATGCTGCTCGTCATGTGGAAGATCATAAGTGTGGTTGCCTTTATTTCTCTACTAATCTTGATGTATTGCGTAGTTATCACGCTGGCTTTTATAACTTCCTGGTTGTTGTACGGGCTGTGCTTGTTGATGCTCTATTTACTATATGTGGCCATCACTTTTTAGGCCGTACGTACCTCCAGGCTGGCCTCCTATGTCTCCACACTGTGCCATATATCCAGGGTATTGCACATGCATGTTGTCTCCCTAGGTGCGATTCAAACATGCTTTGCCACCTTGCACATGATGCAGATAATGTTTATTGTTATTTTCAGGCCGCGCGAGTTCTTCACCAGGCTAGAGTTGATTTGTATTATTTTGTTGATGCCCTTTAATATGATAATTCTGTGTAGGATAAACATGATCCTGCATATTATTCTTTTGGGCCCACATGACTTCTATTTTATCCATGCTGCGAAGCATAATCATAATAATGATTATTATTATGTTTAGGCACTTCATTTCTATTATTCTGTGCATCCCTTCTTCCAGAATCTGGCTCGAACAAGGGATTGATATGATTATTTAAGAGATGTCCACTATTTTTATTATGGGAAGGAGTGTAAACTTCATTTCTATCAGCCTTAAGAGCCCTTATGTCTCTGGGCGATCTGATTTTATCTCTTGTTATTCCTATTCTTTTTAATATCTCATTTGGTTGTCTCCCAAGGGCCACAGCCATTTCACAAAATACTTCTTCCCATTTGTTAATTATTTCTTCTCTCTGAGTCATTTCCTAATTTGGATAATCCCGAGGCTCAAGTATCCATTTATTATTTTGAGAAAAGCGGTTACAGTTTTTATCACCACATTCTCAACTATGATGGCTTGAATTAGGAAATTATTCACAAGAAAACTCCTGATCATCCTTGTCAGGCTGTGTTTTCAGCGGCACATATAACATTTTCCTATTTCTCTTTATTGGTTCCAACTCAATGAATAAATTTTTCTTTAGAGATCTTCTCCCTAACATAAGCTTTTCCTAAAAATGAGTTTTAGAGTCACCACCTCACCTCCTGTGAGGAAATAAACTATTGTGAATCCTTTATCCCAGTAGAGTCTCACAACTGTAACCAAAGATTCTGTAAATGTATTTCACTGATAACGTCCCCATTAGAGTTGCCAATTTGTTGGTGCCCAAAAATGAAGGATTGAATTTGGCCAACTAACAGGTACACACTAGTACCTCTGCAATTTTGGCTTCGTTAGGCCAAGGCTGGTAGGCTTGATTCCACTTCAATCTAAATAATCTTCTATGATGCCTAATTGCATACACAGACAATCAAATCTCCTCCCAAGGTGGCGAACCATCCTTGGAGGCAACAATACAATCTCTTAATGCTATTCAATATGTAAAATTTAAACTAAATTGAATTATCCCTAAAAAACCCTAATTTAATAAACGCTCTAAAAATTGATTAAATTATCAACAAAACTACAAAATATGAATCAAAAGATAATGTTCATATAACAAGATCAGTGCCTACTTAAAATATGGGTTATAGAGTCAAGAGAATCCAGTCCTTCGTACAATCAAAGATGATTTTTAAAAAATTGCTTTTAGTAAAACAAGATCATCACCTCACAGGCTTCCGCTTTAATTACAACTCAATTTAATAAACACGATTAATCTTATCAAATTTAACTTGAATTAAGAGACCGACAAGAACAACAGAAGACGCTCATATCTAACTATTGATATTTGAATCATATACACTAAAATTAAATTATATAATCAGGGAATATAACATAGTGAGGCACTCTAATACACAAAGTATTTGAAAGACTAACTGAAAATAAATAATAATATAATCATAGAAAGAAGAATAATACTTATCTCATTTGACATCTGAAAATTTGTACATAATGACTCATAGTTGCAGTAATATCTGTTCTCTTCTGGAATTGTATCTCCAAAAAAATCTCATTGTAATCTTTTAATTTTATTTGACTCAATATTTATATGTTTCTCAAAGGTTCCCGTGAAAGGACACACCCTTTTATAAAAACCTAATCCTATGACTAACCCTACAAATTACAAAATTAACCATATGAATGGCTTGAGGGAAAAAACATCTCCCATATTACAAAGGTAATTTGTCATATCTTCGGATAATTGGCTTGATGATCCATATGTTTATAATGTAAAACCCCTGCACACAAAATCCAATATTAGATAACTTTTAATAAATTTAAAATTTAGGGCTCATTATATTTAA
>MU226788.1:1472649-1517780 GCA_018584345.1 Thuja plicata
TCTCCGGAAGTTGGGCCACCTGAAATAGCAGAAAATAATTTTTCCTTCAAAATTTTCGGGTTTCAAAAGTTATTTTGAGCCGACTTTGATGTACTAAAATGAAAAATAAAATAATTCTAAGTTTGGTTGGCCCTAAGGGCTAAATTTCTGGAACCTTCTCAGGCGGTGGAAATTGCCTATATAAAGAAGGCCCGTAGTGTTGTTTTAGGCAGTTCGGGACAGTTCTGGGTAGATCTGGGTAATAATTCGAGGCTTTGTCCTACAGAATATTGTAAGGGGAATGCCCATGTGGCTTTGCATATTGAAATTCTGAAAGTTTGTAATTCCGCATTTGTGGAGATAATAAGAAGTCCATTTTCTGTTCTTGCAAATTGTTGTTGCTTCTCTGTTTCTGTTATGTGTTTGTGGTATTAAGGGGAGCACCCTTCATCAAAACTAAATACCAATAAAGTTTAAATATTTAATCATAGGTACCTACTTTTAATTATCAAAATATAAAAAATATTATTAGTAAGGTGAAACCTAAGATCCATTAATAGGAATATAATTTTATGTTTTGATTGAGATTTTACTTTCAAATTCTAAACATAATATATCTCCTTTTCAAAATACCCTTTTCAAAAATATAAAACAATACTAATTTCATATGAATATAATTCTAAAACACTAGGGTAAAATAGTTGTAAACATTATAACCCACCCTAGAAAATAAAAGGGAAATACTTACCCTAATATGCACCTTTATAAAATAAATTTTAAAACATAAAAAAGGAGCATAAGCATTCAAATCACCCAATTAATATTTCCAAGAATGAGAAAGTTAAATACAAATCAAATAAGGTAAAATACAATCCATTATACCCTTTTACCATAATAGTTTGATTTAAAAAATAAAAATTAATATAGGGTAAAGTAAGAGATTATATTTAAGTATTTTGAAAACTTAAATTTATGCCAAAGATATTAAAATAATTTCAAAACACATAAACATAATAACACTTTCCAAAATGAATTAGCCTATTACGTTATTTCACTTTAGTCATTTAGGGTAAATTAAAACAAGACCTAAAAGGGATTACATTAGTGAAAATCTAAATCTCATCAAAATGTAAAATCTTTTAAAACACATAATATAAAAGAAATTCAAATACATTTATTTACCCTAGTAAGATATTTTGTATTAGTAATTTAGGGTAAATTAGGATAAAGCTAAAATAAACGAAATACATTTATGTGAAAAAATTTTAATAGTAAATATAAAAGAGAAGTGAGATAATATGATTCTCTCTAACATATAACTCAAAGAAAAAATTTAGACTAATTTGTTAGAGGGGGATGGGTATGTAGGTAGGAAAAAGGGTTGGCTTGAGAGGTTGAGTGTTCAACTCTCGATTGCCGCCCTTTTACCCTATGCACCTATTTTTCCCTTTTCTTTTATTTCTATTTCAAAAATAGTTATTGCATTAAATTCATTGAAATATAATATTAAAATTTTTCTAATAAATATGAAAATAGGACAATGACAATTGTTTAGAGCACTTTTAATTTTTTAATTAAATTTCAAAATAGGGAAATATTTATGAAAATAAAAATAAACTTTATACTTCCCTGATATTTCACATATTGAGGGCTTGAATTTTTAGGTGCCAACATGGGCAATGTCTATGACTTGAAAAGTGTCGAGAATTTGATAATTGAAATGGGTGATCGCAAGAAGGGTTGATGCTTGAACCAGTCTAACAAAATAATGGAGCACGTAAGCTTGAAATCCTAGATCCTTCAAATGGGTATGAAGGGTTTATTATATAGGAATTGAGGATGATATGAATGATCGGAATCAATCCCAGAGATAGGGAGATGAACGGTTGAGATTAAAAGGAACTGGAGAAGCCATCAGTAAACTCCACATCTTCAATCGGTAAAGAGGAGATAGAGTTTGGTTGACTGAAGAGCTAATTGTGAGTTCCTTTTAGAACTGATGAGGTGGGTGGAGTTACCCATGTGAACTGGAGAGATCAGTGGAGTTACCCATGTGAACTGGAGAGATGGGTTGAGTAACGCATGTGATCTAATTAAGGATTATCTCTTTGAAAATAAAAAAATATTTAATTCATTTATGTAATTAAAGTTTTCAACATGTGAGATAATTGAATTCCTTTTTTTTTAGAATTGCTTTATTGAATGAAATTAAATTAATTTAATTGAAATTAATTTAATTGGAAGAATTTAATTAGTAAGTTTAAATCATTCAATTTAAAATATAGGAAATTTAATTTAATTAATTAATTATTGGTAATTAATCAATTAATGTTAATTAATTAAATAAAATTAATTATTTAATTAATTTTGGAAATTTGATTAGATGATTTGGGGAATGAATTTAGAGGAAAAAAATGATTAATTAATGATTAAAAAACCATTAATTAATAGATGAAAATTAGTGTTTTTAATGTAAAGTCACAAGCCTGTCCATTTTAGGGCGTCTACAATTGCCCTTCTTTGATGTAATGTGGCTTATCGCAGTGTGTCAAAGATTCTTTATTTTTTTCTTGCCCCAGCTTGCCCCATTGATAGTAGGTGTATTTATGCCCCCTCAAAAAATTTGAGCAAAAATTGCGACGTGAGCATTAATTTGTTGAAACTACAAATTGTGAATCTGGGTAGCTGACTGATCTTGAAAATGTTGCATTATGCCCCTGATATTGACTGTCAAAGTTTCGGGGGACCGGAAAGAAATTTTTGAAGTCCTAGAGGAATTAGGGTTTTTAGAATCCCTATAAGTATCCTAGAGACCCCTTCATTTCTCATTTTGCATTCTTGGAGCTCTGGAAATCTTGGTGAGTTTGCTCTTTGTTTTCTTTGTTTTTCTTCCTATTTTCGTGTGATGGCGGGGTTACCTGGAGTCACCCACATTTTTTATCAAGTCCAGATGTATCAGAGGCTAGCTGGTGTAGGACATCCAATGAGTGTCCTTTCCTCACTTACCATTAATGCATTTATTTTTTGCTTTTAAAAAAAAATTGTTTTTTGTCAAATTGCAAACATTACCGCAATTGCTTGCGTTTTTGCCGCAATTGTGGTTTTAATGTTGCAATTGCCGACTGTTAATCACAATTGATAAGTGGTCCAAAATTTCTAGCTTGAATACTGAAATTTCTATTTGATTACCGCATTTACATGTTATGTTCTGCAATCACTTAAAAGTTTAGCAATGGAATTTTCTTTTACCATAATTACCTGCATTGTTTTGCAATTGATTTGTATGGTTTCATTTCTGCTTTTGATGACTTCTGACACTTGTCTGTTTGATCTGGTACTGATAAATATCTAATTTTTCATATTTGTAGTTCATTGGGAGGATTCTACGCTGCCCAGAGTCGAGACCATTGGGACTGGTTTACAAAGTCCAGCTGTCTGAGGATGAGAGGTCAGTGCTTAGGGAGTTAGGATTATACTAGGTATGCTATATTCTAGAGATTACGACCAATAGGGGTATGATCTCAGCTCTTGTAGAGTGATGACATTCTAAGACATGCACTTTCTAGTTACCCACTAGAGAGTGTACTTTCACATTAGAGGATTTTTACCACATTCTGTAGCTTCCAATTCAGGGTGCACTTGTCGAGTATGCCACCGTATCTGGCATTGTAGCTTTGACTGAGTTATTTGGTTTGCCCCATGATCTGCTGGGTATGTTTGGCCTGTATGATATTTTATGGTCCTAATTTTGCATGGGACTTGAGAAATTGTCTACTTTATTAGGTAGCTTGATATGTGGCATCTTATGCCCTGATCGACGCCAGCGTGGGTTCTCTGTTGGCTTCGGTGTTGTGTTGCAGAGTATGGTCCTGATCATACTGTATTTGCATGGGGGCCATGCATGCTAGCCCACATGCACTTTCATATGTTTTACATGGATTACCTTAATGGTAAGTCACTCGGTTGTGGTGCTACCCTTCTTCAGATATGGGCATGGGAGCACATTGCTCTGTGTCGACCCATGGGTACTCGTGATCTTCCTCCAGATAGGCCCTATGTCTTTATGTATGATGGAGCCATTGTTCAAACCCACATGGGTCATTTGATGTACTGGCATCAGCAGTTAGATATGAAGCCATACTTTATTTGGAGTCTATATAGAGAGTGACCCATGTGGGTTGGAGAGGATGTCTATCTCCTATTCTATCGTTAGTGGAGATTTTTGATTGGGCGTGTCACATGCCATGTTCACATGATTGATTTCCACAACACTGATAGGGTGTTGCAAAATTTTGGAGAGCAAAAAGATGTGTCTGACACTTATGCCTACTTTAGATGTAGATCAAGGGACGTGGGGCTATGGGAGGATGTTGTTTCACTTGATGTTGCATGAACTAAGTTTGTAGGTCTAAATCCTATTCCTTGGACATGGCGATCAACCACTGTAGATGTAGGTATATGTTTCATCATGACTTTTATAGTGTCATTTAATTATTCTCTTTAGGCTATTTGATTTAAAGTACTTGTTGCTTAATCTGATTTGGTACTGATATTTGAATTTGATCATATTGCAGGCACATCTCCGTGGTATGATTCTTTGTGGGAACATAATCATCCTATTTTAATTAAGGATGTTTCTCAACCTATTTCTAGCACTATAATGAGGAGACATCGACAGTTATGGAAGGGTAGGGGTGGGCGAGATGGAGGGAGAAATGGGGGCCGAGGTAGAGGGAGAGTTGGCAGCTGAGACAGAGGGAGAGATGGGGGCTGAGACAGAGGGAGAGATGAGGGCCAAGATGGGTTTGATGACGGAGATGATCCTGGGTCTGGGGGAGATGGGAGGAGGGNGAGGACTAGGGGAGGTCATAAGATTGGGGGTCCAATAGGGCTGAGTGTTGTCCTTCAGGAGGAGGAGATGTTGGAGTAGGATGCCCCTCAATTGGTTAGGAGGGTGAGGTAATGGACATCTATTGTTCTATAGCTGAGGGCAAAGGAGAGAGTGGTTGCAGAGGATGTGGATGTGGAGATAGAAGATATTGATATTGAGGCCTTGGATGCAGAGAGCGCAGGTTTGAGCTCATCCACTTGTAGTAGCAGTATAGGCAGTAGTACTTGTGATAATGCTAATAGTGAGGACTCTTAGGTAGTGAGGGGGAGGGGTGATGAGGGATTGGGGGATAGGTTTGAGGAGGGGGAAATGAATGTGGACATGGGGGTGATGGACATAGATCCTTCTGATTTAGAGAGACTCACACAACAGGTTGCAGATTTATAGGCCACACTTGCTTCCTCTGATGCTTGTGCCACTACTTTCGAGGCTAGGGTCTTAGCAGCTAAGGAGAGAGAGTGACAGGCTCATTTGGAGGTCAGATCCTTCATTGAGAGTGTACAAGATGGTTCTCATCAAGACGTATTAGAATAATATTATAGATCTGGGTATGATTCCCAAAGAGAGATTGATTATTGGCAGTGCCACTATGAGGGTGCAGTTCATTCCGATCAGCAGGTTCCCAGCTATGTGGCCTCCTAGAGATTCAACAGAGCACCGAGATCATAGAGAAGTGGGGTTGGTGCTCCAGATCCACCACATAAGAGTTCCCCTAATATGCCTCCCCCTTGTCCACCTGGAAATGAGGGTGGGGGTAGCACATGCTGAGTTGATTATATCACTTATACTCTGATTCACCATTTTTGTATGCGATGTAGCATTGATGTATTTGATATTGTACTGATCATTGTATCTTAGCACACTAATATTTATTAGATATATATGTTGATCACTTTATTGTGTTCAGACTTGCGACTGTTCATTGTACTCAGATATTTTGATTTATATGAGATACAACTATTGATTTACTTGTTATATGTATGGTTCTACATGATTGTGTTTAGATGTTGAAATGCTTATGCAATGTGATTCTATTATGCAAACTCTTAGATGGATGATTTACTTTTCCTATGATACTAACATGTGTATGTTGTATGGTGGAAAGTAATTGCATGTTTTATATGAGATGCTTATGGATGTATGTGATATGATTTACCATGTATGCAATTGCTATATTTTTTTCATTTTTTTGGATGCACTTAAATAGAATGAATGCAATCTATTATGCGCAAAATATTTGAGTAATGCATGTGTTAGTTAGAAGATAGTTAGGGGAAAATATGTTCTCTAGGATGTGATTTGATAGATATGGAATGATAGAAAAGATTTTTTTGATAGATATGAATTGATAGAATGGATGAGAGACCCAATTCACTGTCACGTTTCCAATTTTTGTCATCATTGCATCATTTTATGAAATTCCAAAGAGTGTCCAATGCATCCAGATCACATACCATCTAGATACCACCATGAACTCTTGATAACTAGAAGGAGTAGAGAGATTGAATAGAAAGAGAACTTAGTGCACCCAAATATTGACCATCTGGGTTCAACTATGTTCCTTGTTTGAAAAGAAAGAGAGCTAAAAGCACCCAGATATTGACCATCTAGATACCGCTTTTCCCTCTAAGCAATCTGAACAAAAGAAAAAAGAAAACCAAGATAGAACTCTAGTGCACCCAAAGTCCATCTGGAAAGCACCGTGAGCTCTTGAACTTGAAAAGAAAGACCAAAAAACCAAGATAGAATTCCAATGCACCCAGAGTCCATCTGGATAACACTATGAACTCTTGATTTAAGAAGAAAGCGCATAAAAAAACCAAGATAGAAATCCAATGCACCCAGAGTCCAACTAGATATCGCTATGATTCTATTGGTAAATAAATAAGCATATAACAGAGAAGGAATGCCTAATTCTTTCCCAGGGTTAAGCTCAGATCATGGAACTGCATGGCTTCTAGATAAGTGACAGTACCTACCGCATTTATGCTAAATCATCATGGCCCCAAAATCGAAGTGAGTATTCAACAGACAAAAATCAAAGAAAATAAGTCATGTTCCATCATAGCTACTCTCCTCACTTGGTGGATCCTGGAGTAGCATAAGAACATAACCTCAAAATATAGATTGACATTTGACCGACTAAGTCACTTAGTCAACATATTGATTGTTCCTTGATTTAGTTGGATTCTCTTGATTGGCTCAACTCTTTTGATAGGCTTGTTTGCTTTGAGTGCTTTGATTTGTGTCTAGTTTCAGTAACAAATGACTCATGTAAGACCAAAATGTCTGGTTTTGAGCGTATCCATCACTGTGTAAGATGATTAATTTATTTTGATCATTTTTAGTAGATTATCAAGCTATGTCAGATGGTCCCAATGCTGATTCGCAAAGCTCATGGTTGTGACATTTGATATATTGGCTTGGTCGCCAGTTTGCTTGCTAATAGATTTGATAGATTGATAAAGTTGTATCATAAGGGCCTAATGTTGATTTGCAAAGCTCATAGTTGTGACATTGATTGACTAAGTGTGATCGCCCTTTTCTTGTTTGGTAACCGAGTCAGTTTTATTGCTTGAGATTTTGAAATTTTTTTATTGTTTTTGATGAAGATTGATTTTTTTTAGGACATTTTGATCTTTTTAGGATTTTTGATGAGTTTTATGATTTTTAGGGATTTTTTTAGGACATTTAGAATTTCCCCCTAGTATGGTGGACTAGTACTAACCATGGATAAGTTTTGTTCTTAGAGGGGATTGTACTTTTGAAAATATCTTGGTGAGTCAGTCTTGCATGTGGGTAGCTCAAGATTTGATATTTGGAGTTTATTGATGGTGAAGCTAGATTTGAACGCTTGACACCTGTTTTCCAAGTTTTCACCAATGTACCTACTCAATAGCACATGTTTGCTAGGTTTTCACTGTGAGAGCAATTTTGTTTCTCTTTACTTTTTTTTTCCTTTTTTATTTTTTTTTCATCACCAAGGTGCTTGTTTGCCAAGTTTTCACCAAGGTAATATTTTTGTTATTTTTTGTATTTTTTTTTTGGGTATTTTCTGGATATGTAGATAGTTTCCTTAACCATTGAGACCTCAAGCGTAGAACCTCTTTAGGTGCATGCTATTTATGTATCTAGGGAGCTGATCTCCTTTTGGTGTTGCCACTTGGTATGCCCCACTCTGGGTAGAGTTGATAATGACATATGGTCCTAGCCAGTTAGGCTCAAACTTTTCTGGTATCACTCGCTCCACTTAGTTCTTTTGATTTTCCATGAGGAAAAATTCTCCTACCACAAATGTTTGTGGCCTCACCTTCTAGTGATAATTCCTTCTAAGGTGATTCTGATAGCCTTGTAAGTGGTTGAATTCATTTTGTCATCTTTCATCTAATAGTTCCATTTCACTGAGCCTTGCTACTCTATAGTCCTCATTTGAAATTAGGTTCTTCAATGATATCCTCAGGGATGGGATTTCCACTTTGAGGGGTAGGACTACTTCTGATCCATATACTAGGGAGAAAGGAGTGGCTCCTATAGGTTCTCAAGCTAGTTCTATATGCCCATAGTGCGAGACTAAGCTACAAATGCCAGTCTCACCCTAATTCATTCACTGTTTTCTTCAAGATTTTTAGAATGGTTTTGTTTTTCACTTTAGCTGTGAAATTCCCTTGAGGATAATAAAATGAAGAGAACCCTTGTTTGATTTGGAACTGTTCATGTATATCTTCAATATTTTGTTTTGGAAAGGTGTACCATGATCTGTCAGGATGGTTTGAGGAATTCCATACCGACAGATGATATGGTTGAGTATGAACATTAATATCTTCTTTCTAGTTATTTAAGTGAGGGGAATCACTTCTACCCACTTAGTGAAGTATTATCTTTCTGCTATGATGTATTTATGTCCATTAGCTGAAGATGGTTTAATCTTTCCCACTAGGTCAAATCCCCACATAGAAAATGGTAATGGTGAAGTGATAGGATTTTAGTTCTTGGACTGGTGCATGGATGAGGTCTCCATGAATCTAACATTGCCTACACCTTTGTAAATACTTGTTTGCATCTGTTTCTACTATTGGCCAGTAGTATCCCATGTGGATAATATTTTTAGCTAAGTTGTTGCCACCTCCATGGGTTCCACAAATTCCTTCATGTACCTCATACATAGCTCTCTAGGACTCCGTGGAAGTGAGACATCATAATATAATTCCTTCTAGACTTCATCTAGATAGAGTAGTAGAGAGGATGGTATACCTAAAGGCTTGGTGGATGAGGGAATTTTTCTGGTTCCTAGACAAGTCAGGAGGTAAGATACTAGTTTGGAGGTAACTATACACATCATGGTACCATGGGGTTTCAGGACCAACAAGGACACATGTTGATTCTGTGATTGGTGCTTGATGTGATAGAATCATGAGCTGCTCCACTAGAAACTGGAATTGGGTTTCATTGCCTAGCATATCAATCAGTGATGCAATGGTAGCCATCACATCTGCAGCTTTGTTTTTAGACTATGGTATTTTCTTGAAGAAGATGTATTGGAACTTAGTGCACAACCTATCCATATATGCTCTGTATGGTATTAGCTTATCATCTTTTGTCATATAATCATTGTTGACTTGGCTAATGACCAACTGCGAATCTATGTAGACCTTAAGGTTCTTGATTCTCCATTGAATTGTTGTCTTTAATCTGATGACTAGTGCTTTGTATTCTTCTATGTTGTTTGTGCATGGGAAGTTGAGTTTGAAATATTTTGGAACTGCATCATTATTCAGAGTGATGAGTACTATTCCTACCCCTGAACCATGGTTCGTGCATGACCCATCAAAGTATAGTTTCCATACCTCAATCTCTAGTTGTAGTATCATAATAGACTCATTAGGAAAGTCATAAATGATAGGCTGATGATCTTGAATACATTCCTCTTCTAGTTGATTCGCAATCACTTTCCCTTTAATGGCTTTTTCGTGTACGTACTCAATGTCAAACTCGCTTAAGATCATTACCCACTTTGCAAGTCATCTAGTGAGTGCTACTTTGCTTAGGAGCTACTTTAAAGGATCAATATGTGCTATCAACTTTTTTTGGTGACTCAACATGTAATGCCTCAGCTTCTGGGAATCAAAGACAACTGTGAGGCATGTTTTTTCAATTGGCGTATAGTTGAGCTCATATCCTACCAATGTTCTACTTAGATAACATATGGCTCTCTCCTTTCCTGTGTCATCATGTTGTGCCAAGAGTACACCTAATGCTAATTCTGTTGCTGAGATATATAGAAGCAATGGTCTACCTTAGATTGGTGGCACCAATATGGGAGACTTGAGTAGATAGTCCTTGAATATTTGGAACACTTGTTTGCATTCTTCTGTCCATATAAATTTGATGTCTTTGTGTAGTAGATGTTGAAATGGCTGACACTTGTCTACTAGCTAAACTATGAAGTGCTTGATTGATTGGAGCCTTCCTTGTAACCCCCTTAGTTGCCTTAGGTTGGTCGATGGTGGCATGTCCAATAATTCTTTGAATTTCTTTGGGTCTACTTCAATGCCTCTATGTGACACTATGAACCCTAATAACTTCACTGTTGTGACCCTGAATGCACATTTCTTTGGGTTTAAATGGACCTTGTATTCCTACATTCTGTCAAAGATGGGTCCCAGTACTTGTAGATGATCCTTTCTAAGCATTGACTTGGCTAGTATGTCGTCAACATAGTCTTCGATTATCTTGTGGATGAGATCAAGAAAGATAGTTTTCATGGCCCTTTGATATGTTTCTCCCACATTTTTTAGACCAAATGGCATAACGTTCCAACAATATGTGCTCCAAGGACATGTGAAAGCCATTTTATATTGGTCGTCTAGCATGATCCTTGTCTGATTATACCCTGAAAATCCATCCATGAGTGATAGCATTTGATGGCCAGCTGTTAGATCTACTATCATATCGATGTTAGGCAAAGGAAATTCATCCTTGGGATAAGCCTTGTTAAGATCTCTAAAGTTTGTGCAAATTTGAATGTGACCTCTATGCTCTATAACTGGTACCAGATTAGATATCCAGTCTGCGTATGGGATCAGTCTTATGAAATTAGCATCTAGGAGCTTTTTCAATTCTTCCTTTACTAGTAATGCAACATGGGGATGCATCTTTCTCAGCTTCTTTTTGATAGGTTTGGTGTTGGGTAGCAATGGGAGATGATGCAGCACAAGCTCTGGATCTAATCCTAGCATGTCTAAGTAGGACCAAGAAAAATTGATCATCCTTTCCTTGAAGAAACTGATGAACTTCTCTCTCTCCTCCAGGGTGAGTGATTTTTCTAAGTAGATGCTATTTGGGTTCTTGTCATCTCCCAAGTTGACTTCTTCTATTTCTTCTGCTAACAATGCTGACTTTTCCTTTGTCAAGGGGAGGAGTTCCTTCTTTCCATCTTCTAGCGCCTCAATGAGGTTTTCACTAGAAGATACATCTTGTTTTGTCTCGTTATCATTTTTTGTGCCAGTAAGCACCTTTTGGTTTTCATTGACTGATGATTCTTTTTTCTTTTTTAATTTGTTTTGATGACTAGAAAGAGGAGCTTCCTCCCCAAAGTATGCTGATCTTTCGAGGTCGATGGAAAAACTTTATTTATGGTCCCCTGATGGAATTCCCTCTCTAAGTCCTATGAAATATTTGATAGCCTCACCATTCTCAAAGATATCCATATCAGGCGGTCCTTGTTGATCCCACTCTATTAGTTTTGGGTGTACAAGACATAGGCCTTCACGTTGGGTTGACTCTATTTGGTTGAAGGGGACTACGGAGATGGTTCCAACAACCTTGATTGTGATGTGGATGCACCACCTATTGAATTACTATCAACATGTTTGTTGATACAGGGTTGGTCATCTATGGATAATTGGTCAAATAGGTCATCAAGGTGTATGGTGGTGGCTGACCAAGGGGAAAAGTCTAGGATTGAAGGTTCAGAGTCGTGAAGGGATCTCCACTCATACTCCTGGGATTTAGTTTCACTAGAAATCTCAATGGATGTCTCACTTCCCTCATTATCATGGAGTGCTTGGTTGAGTTTTAATCGATATTGAGAGGTTCCCACTTTGGTAGGCAACAACTGTTGTAGTATGTTGCTTATAAAGATGTGTTTCAGGTTTTGCCCCCCAATGTAACTCTACTATTTTTTCTTGATCAACTTGTATGTCTCGGTGATAGGACTGGTTCTTTGTTTCCCATAGCTTACCCCTGTATTGTTTTTTTGGGTTGGCAGGAGAGACAATTCCCTTAATCCTTGTTTTTTTCCCCAGACTAGTTATACCATCATACCCAATTTTTTTTAGCATTGTATAGCCAGTTCCATAGTTTGATATAGGTAGTGGTTGTTGAAGTGTCTCCTATGGATCTTGGTACAACCATGTATTGATACCTATATCAAATGGGTTCTCTTCTACAATGTATCCCAATCTGACAAAGGTTATGGGTGGAAATATAAACAAAACAGGCTTTGGGGTTTTGGTTGTAATAACTGGTTGTGGCATGCCATATGTTCATGGGCTCTGAGGCATGTTTGTGATAGTGAAAGCTTCCTTGTAGCTATATTCACCACATCCCTTGTTAGTAGTGTATATTTTCCCACTTTTCTTATGATATCTTTTGGAATTGATTTTGATACAAATGGGATGCTTGCCTCTTGGTTCAAGGGAACTTGGCTGTCAGTGCTGATTTGGACCGCATTATAGTATTGGAAAGGATTTGGATCTCCCTCAATGATGATTTCTTCTTCGTGGTGTAGGAACTTGATGCACTGATGGTATGTCAAAGGTACAACTTGCATCTCATGTATCCATGGTCTCCCTAGTAACATGTTGTATCCCAACTAAAGATCTAAGATCTGGAAGGGAGTGTTCTTGACAACTGGACAAATCCAGACAGGTAGAATGATAATACCTTTAGAGGATCTTTCCTCTTCATCGTAAGCTCTGATATTGATCCTCCTTATTAAATCAATACTAGAATCTGAGTAGCCTAATTTCTTGATTAAATTTAAAGTACAAATGTTTAATCCTGCCCCACCATCAACAAGGACTCTACAGATTGCACTTTTATAGAGTTGGACAAGAAAGTGTAACAGATCATTATGCAAGGGTTTGTGCGGTGGCACATCACAGTTTGTGAATGTTGCATGTTTGTTTGCTATGATATGATTAACCATTATTTGGAAGCTCTCAAGGGTTATGTCCCTTGGGACAGCTGCATTCTAAAGGGCTTGGTCAAGTGCTTGTTTATGCTGCAGAGATATGCGCAAGAGGTCAAACATGGAGATTTGGGTAGGAGTGTGCTTTAGCTGATCCACTAGGCTTGTCTGTGGATCCAAGGTTACTTGAGGGTTGGCTAGTGTAGTAGATGAGGAAGGTTACAAATCTTGTATGATGGGTGGTTACAACACATTTTTTACCTTGGTCTTTGATAGTGATCATAGCCACATGGCTATCTAAAGAATTTAGGCAATTGATAATGTTATCATTGTTGGCATAAGTATAGTTGACCTATTTTGACCCCTATATCAATAATATCTTGGATAGCGTGTTTTAATCGATAACAATTGGGTGTCTTGTGTCCCTTAACCTGATGAAAATTGAAAAAATCATTATCATTGTACCACCTTGGTTTGATTGCACCGTGTTCATATTCCCTGATTTCTAGGAGAATGATATTGTTGGATTGTATCAACTTTCGTAAAGTTGATTCTATCGACTCTCCTAATGGTGTGAAGTCTCATTGTTGGAATTGAAACCATGGTTTGTGTTGAGCCTATTGTTGATTGTTTGACATAGCACCCACTTGGATAAGGGGAGGTTGGGTTTGAGTGTATGCTTGTGGAGTGGGCACCGTAGGTTGTTGGTTGGCCATAGGTGCATCTTGTAATGACACTTTGGGTTGTGCATAGTTTACTGTCTTCACATCAATGAAACCATCATTGGTGACATTTTTGTTTTTATTCTACCACTTAGCTTTTTCCATTTTAGTTTTTTTTATATTCATTTGGGTAGGATCTACAAGGATTTCTTGTTTGACTAAGTTCTTCTCACAACGAACTCCTTATTGGATAAGTTGTGTAAAGTTCAGAGCTAACTGCAATTCTATTGTAAATGGCATGTCTGGAATCAGATTGTCAATGAACATGACTATTAGGTCTTGCTTGGGTACATCATATGTTATTCAGTTTGCAATATTCCTCCATCTCTATAGGAATTTCACAAAAGACTCTCCATCTTTTTGTTTGATATCACAAAGGTCCTTGATGTTGACCTTGCTCTTGATGTTATGATGGAAGTGAGCGATAAATTTTTTATCCAACTCACCCCAAGATAGAATTCCATGAGGTAGATGTGAGAACCATTCCATTGCTAGTCTAGCTAAGCTTTGTGGGAATAGTCACATTAAGTATATCTCATCATGTGCGACTTTGATGCAACTAGAAAAGAACTCTCAGATATACTGAATAGGGTTGGTATTGGCCCTATATTTGTCAAATTTTGGTATCGAGAAGTGAGTTGGGAATGGAGACATGTGAAGAGAGTGACCAAATGGGTATGGGTATAAATCCTCTGGAGTGTAGGATTTAGTTTTCCCCTGATTTTTCATATCCATCATTTGGGTTTGAAGGTTCTACACTTGTTGGATCAACATGTCTATTTGATATTGAGGCTGATGTGTGACATTGTACCTCTATGTCGTAGTAGGTATGAGGCTGTGCCTCTACATCCCTTGAGTAAGAATATAAGACCTCATCCTTGGGACTTGATATTGATTTCCCAACACATGATTCTGAAATAGGGGCACATGAGTGGTCCAAGGTTGGTTATGTTGTGTTTTATATTGGGGTTGGGGATGTTGTTGTTTCTGAAGCTAGGGTTGATATTGTTGGGGTTGAGGTTGTTGTGCTAGGGTTGATATTATTGGGGTTGGGGTTGCTACTGTTGGGGTTGGGGTTGTTGCTGCTAAAGTTGGGGTTGCTCCTGCTAGGGTTGAAGTTGTTGTAGCTGAAGCTAGAGTTGTTGCTACTGGGGTTGAGGTTATTGCAGCTGAAGTTGGAATTATTGTTGTTGGGGTTGAGGTTGTTGTTGCTAGGGTTAAGGTTTTTGTTGGAGAACAAGGGAATAACCTTGGGTGGGCATTGACTAAAAGTCAGACCTGTAGAGATAGATCCTTGTGGGAATGATGTGTTGACCCCAAGGCTAGTAGGGATTGAGTGCGGTAGAGGCATGGTGGAAAAAAGGTTACTTCTTGTTGGTGGTATGGAAGGCATAGCATGAGAGCTTGATTTTCCAAGCCATAAGACCAAAGGTGGAGGCATACTAGTGACCATGGGTACACTTAGTTGGGAGCCTGTCATGCTCTGCATGGAAGATGTGATTGCTTGGTTTGTGCAATTGGTTTGATTGGGTATCGTCTATGCCAATGTTGGTATCATCAAGGATGTGAATATTTGAGAAACCACATGTAGTGTTTGAGAGGGATAAGTAGTGTTTTGACATGTGAGAGGGTTTTCAAGCCATATGATCAACACACTAAATTCAATGGGGAGTTTGTGTGAGGCCTCACCCTGACCCATCATAGCTCAGTTGATATACTTATTTTGATACATTGATAACATTTTTTGATTATCTTGATAGAGACTCGAGATGTTATGTTTATGATGATGATTATATTGTATGGATTACATTTTGATATGGATTAGACCTAGAACATGTGGTTGATTTTGATTACATATGTTTAGAAAAGTGAATTGATGAGAAGATCAAATCATGATTAGACTTGATTATTTCATGGATGTTATGTCATCATGATTATGGAATTATTATTATGTTTTAAACACTTCTGTATGAAAATTATAATTAGGAATTTAATTCTGGTTATTGATTAATGTTGCTAAGTATAAATTGAATATGTACATTGCATGTGATTTTATTATCTTGGACTACTGATGCTCGAGTTTAGTGTGCAGGAAAGAGAACCATGGAATCAATCGTAGAATCAGTAACCAACCATATGTGCAAACTGTAAAGCCAAGGTTGAACCTAATAAAGAGGTTCGAACCTCATTTTTAAGTGATTTTTATTCCTGACCGTAAAATTATATGTATGTATTAGGTGTTTTCATTAAGTAATTAGTGACATGTCAATGTTGTATTATGTCATTTTATAGTGGCACTTGACACTCGTTATATTTTTATGTAATAACATGTCTACTAAGGTTGGCAATGTAAACCTAAGCCTAAGTGATTGATTAGGAACCTAATTAAACCCTTTGTTGGGGACGCTTCAAAAGTTCCACCAATTTGATCATTTAGATTTAAATTCTTTTCTAACCACTTCTAGAGGCCAAAAAGAGGTCCTAAGGGTCAAATTTAAAAAAATCCTAATACCTTAGTGATTGGGGTATGGGTTAGGAATGTTTTTAACATTTCTAGAACCCCCTAGAGCCTAGGTGACTCTCTTAATGACCAATTTCCATCATGTTTCAAAAATGGAGTGAGTCACGACCTTTACCGAAACCCACACTCTTTCCCAATTTTGCAATTATGATAGGGGACAAAGGAAAGCAAAAGGAGTTAGGGTCAAATCTGAATTTAATGTTGGTGGGTGGGTAGAAGTTGGAGGTATTTTTAGAGGCCCTTGGTAGAGTTATTGGGTTTTCACCCACTCTCTACTTTTAGAGACATTAGGGTTTTGAAGGAAAAAGGGATAAGGGATTGGGCTCTTCTCAAAATTTATTTTCCATAACACATTGTGAAGGTTGGTCTCCATTGCCATGAAAGTGCTTTATTTTTGTTGCAAGTAGATTTGTATTTTCTTCTCATTCTCTTGCATATGTTAAATGTATATGTATTGTTCTTATGTAAGGGATGAGATTTTGGGTTTCAATTCTTGCTTATGGTTTTAGCTTGTTTTTAATATGGGATTTTTGTGAAGGGTGTGATGGAATTACTCACCCTTGGATAGGGAAGAAGTGGCCATGTATGGGGGAAGGGGTTAATTGGATTCTATGATAGTGTAGAGTCTCTTCTCATGGAGAGAAGAGGGAAAAAAATGTAAGGTGTATGGGCCCTTGCATGCCATTGTATTTGATCCAAATTTTGGGGGAGATAAGGAGAATGTTTTATGGAAGGAAGTATTTGGTTTTAGCCTTGAAGAGGCATATTATTTGAATATATTATTTTGGCATTCTCCTACATGGAAATCCACCTTCACCCCTTGTTATGGGTTCATGGTGAATCCATTTGTGCAAACATTGGGAGGGTGTTCTTTGTTGTTGTATTCATGTGTAGATGTGTGATTTTTACCCATTGGCTATTGATTATCCTAGCTCGGGGGTGGTCTCCTTGAGACCTAGGTTGGGAGGTGAGCTTCCCATGGTTCTCCTAATGTATTTGTAGGTTTTGAAGTCAAGATGATTGTGGAAAAGGCTTGGGAGAAATCTCCATTTTGGTGTAGTTGTGTGAGAGAAACTTTAATATTGTATGGTTACTCCTTGTATTGAGATTCATTTCTTGTTAAGTGTTGTAATGTCCACATTGAAAGCTTTGTCAAGTAAGATGTGAAAAGCTCTTATTCATTATGTAATAGTTTTCATAGCATGAGAAATCTTGTAGATTTAGGAATCTTGTAATCTCTATAATGTAATTGATTTTAAGTTTACAAGTTAAAAAAACACTTCATTATTCCTTTGAAAATTTGAATTCTATTGTATTAGGATCAATACTCTACCTTAAAATTTTCATTGTAACCCCAATCCTTGAGAAGGAAAGGTAAGCTTGCTAACAATAGTAAATTAAACAAATTAGTATATTAATGTAAAAAAAAATCATCTAATATTAATATCCAATTTATAATTCACATAGTGTATTGCAATAAAAAAATAATTCAAAAACATACAATTAACTACTCTAACAAATAAATCAAGAAATCAATATAATAGAAGCTAGAACCAAATATTACCCATGACACTTTCCAGATTTTTAGAGAAAAAATGCTCTGTAGAAAATGTATGGGGAGGGATTTAATTTTCCCTTTACACAGAGAATATTCCCTTTTTGTTCCCCTCACTAAACCTCCTTAGTTACCCCTCTAATTACCTTATTTATTGTTAATGCATAGTTTTCATTAATGGAGAGGCTTAATGTTTTACACCCATCCCCGTGGGCCCCACACATACCTTTTACCCTTACCTTTTTACCCCTCTTGTTTAGTGCAGGGAAGGGACTTGGGTTAAATGTTTCTAAGAAAATTTAATATAAAAAAGGGCTGCAAACAAGTTACTTGGGCTTAGCACCCCTCACTCCAAGACTCACACCATCTTCCTTACACATATCCTTGTTGCTGACAAGATTAACTCCCCTGCATCATGCAAAATCCTCTTACCTCTGTTTGGGTTTACTTTCCATTAATATTTCCTGCACTTTGAAATGGGGAAACATTGGTGTGGTCCCCACCATCCCCTTAAACAAGCGAATGTTTTTTTTTAAAAAAAAACTCCCCCTCCATAAATTTCGTAGGTCTTGGGATAGTATGCAATTCCCAAGACCCCACACACTTGGCAAGTGTGCCTTGGGAATGGAGAGGGGTGATGGGATAGGCCAGTTAGTAGGTTGATAGGTTAGTTTAGTAGGGTGTTTAGGTTATTTGTTTTGGATTAGTGATTTAATAGATTATTTTCATGTGCAGATTTTATTTGAAATGAATCAACTTTTTAAAAAAAAATTGTAGTTCAATTTATACAATAGTTAATTAATTAAAATAAATCTTTAGTATTAGTTAGTAGTTAATTTAATTGTATTATGTTATTGGAATATATATTGCTCATGTGTCTAAAGGGGTTAGAGATAAATTTCTTTTACTAAGAAGTTAATTTAATTGTTTTATTAAAGATTAATTTAATTTTTGTTAGGGGATTAATGAATTAGGATTGCATGTGTTTTTCTTTAATAAGGGGAGAATTTAATTAGAATTGATATTAGTAAGTTAGGAAATTAGATTAGATTATGATTATTAGATTTAAATTAATAGGTTATCTGATATGGTGAATTTGTTATTAAATTTTAATTATGTGAAATGGTAAATGTTTCATGTATGTTTGTTTAAAAAGGGAGTAGAATTTAATTAGCCATTATATTAGTGGATATTTTAATATATATATTTAAGTGGGTCCAAGGGTAGTTAAGAAAGGTATCCATATTAATTCTTGAGATTAACTTAGTTCTATTTTATTATTTAACTTATGTGTGTGAAATAGTTATATCGGGGTTGTTTATAGATGTTAATAGTTAATGTCGAAATAGAAATTGGTACTAGAATTAAATGGATTAAGTTGTAATCAAGGTTAAGAATTATAGTAATTTTCTAGGTCAACCTAATTCAACACATGATCTTATCAATTTAATTACCATCACGATACTACACATGGTTAAACATAAAACCATACTTAATTCAACCTGACCCAAGAGTTCATGTAACCCGCGCAACAAGTTGATGCTCCAACTCTGCATTTGTATGTGGCATAACCCTAATTCAATCTATAAATATACCTTGCAACTCAAATATTAACTTCACCATGTTATCACCTTTCCTCAACACATCCATTGTTAGTTGTATGTACTTGTGTTTTAAAAAAAAATTGTCTGTGTGTTTTGCCCTAGTTTTGGGCATTACATTTTGGTATCAGAGCATGTTTCGACACAAGGAAGCTAACCCATTACATTTCAACTCATTCAAAACTTAAATTATGGTGTAGGATGCCTGCCATCACAAGAGTTAATGGATGAGGTAGAGTTCATTGAGCTCCCCATGTTGAGGCAGAATGGGGGATGTACCTCCACCACCTCCACCACCTCAGAACCCTAACCATGATATTTTAGATGTTCTCCAAAATCTGATTGGGGTAATTCAGTAGGGACTACCACCCATATTTCAGTAGTAGATTCCTGAAGGGGAAGCACATATTTTAGAAAATGATAGAGCAGTTAGCAGAGAGAGGTGTAGGAGTCCCCCACCCACGTCTATTGAAGGTCATGATGATCAGGAGGGTGAGTCAGTTCATCAGGTTGTAATACCATGTGAGCATATGATATGTTCTAGAAAGAGCCCCCTAGAGATATTAGAGATGAGATCTGAGAGTTATTGCAACTCCATCCACCTTTGTTTTTGGGATCCACTAACAGGTCAAAAGCAGAGGCCTGGTTACAGAGTTTAAAGTGATGTTTTGGATTCTGCCCTTATGGGAGTAATCTAAAGGCATGAATTGCAGTCCATCTCCTACAAGAGAAGGCTTCCACTTGGTGGGAGAAGGAGGTGTCCATAGGTGGAGTGAGTATTGACACACTCACTTGGGAGTCTTTTGTAGCCTGATTTTGAGAAAGGTATCTCTCTGAGCATTTCAAACAGAGACAAATTAAGGAGTTCCATGATCTCCAATAGAGAGGCCTCATAGTGGCCTAGTATGAGAGTCAATTTCTTGAGCTCCTTGTTTATGTTGATTACATGAAAGACAATAAAGTGTGTATCCACTATTTCATTAAGGGACTTAATATGTCTCTTCAGGGCACAGTACGCCTAGCCTTTCCTACCACATTCAGAGAGACAGTTGAGATGACACTTGTAGCCAAGGACATGCATACTAGACAGGAGTCCTGGGATCGGTCTCAGCATTGAAACCCCTCTTCTGAGAAGTCAAAATAGTAGAGAACCCCTTGGAAAGGGAAACAAAATCACTCAGTAGGATCCTTTAAGGGTCAAGAGTCTTAGCAGTAGGGATCCTAGCAGGATTCTAAACAGAGGTATTCACAGGGTTATCAGGGCTCTAAGCCCAAATAGTGGTATCCTTAGGCTCCTAGACATGATCAGAGGACACAGACCCCTCAGGAATAGCTGGCTATGACTCAGTAGTCCTCTAGGGGTGGTTATAGTAATTCCAGTAGGACCAGAGGACCACAGCAGTCTAGATCATAGGGAGTTCAAATTTAGGCCTGAGGGCCATGTTTTACTTGTAGTGGTATGGGTCATATAGCGAGAGAGTGCCCACAGGGATAGTCAGCCAGTGGTCAGAGAGGGGCTACCTTAGAGCCAAAAGTTGGAGATATGGGTAGATCCCATAGAGTTTTTGTTGTGGTTGATAACCGCCAGGCCAAGCACGAAGCCATAGTCATAGAGGCCATAGGTATGATTCAGGGTATCAGTGTTTCTATCTTTTTTTATTAAGGAGCCACAGACTCCTTTATATCTCCTTATGTAGTGGAGAATTGTGGGATTGTGGTAGTTAGACAGGATGTCAATTCAGAGGTTGAGTTAGCTTCTGGAGCTAGAGTGTCTGTTAGGTCCTTAGTTCGCAGTTGTCAGATTTAGATTGGAGACTTAATCATGATGACTGATCTCTGCATTACCCCTCTAGGTTCTTATAATGTATTCCTTGGCATGGATTGACTATATTCCCACAGTGCCAAGATGGATTGTCGTGAGAAGAGGGTTGAGTGTGTTGATTATCACGGTACTTCTATGGTGATATTCGGGGTACAAAGACCCATATCCCTTTGCATTATTTCCGCTATGCAGCTTAGGTAGTGCGTGTGGAAGGGATGTCTGTTATTTTTCATCACCATTAGTGATAGAGAGGAGGATTCATAGGGGGAGCCTTCACTTGAGGATTATCCTATTCTTCAGGAGTTTGCAAATGTATTTCCTACCAAGCTACCTGGTATGCCTCCACCTAGGGTAGTTGATTTTCACATAGATCTTATTCTAGGAGCCAAGCCCATATCTAGAGCACCTTATAGGATGACCACACATGAGCTCAATGAGCTTAATATTCAGTTAGAAGAGCTCTTGGAGAAAGGGCATATCCAACCTAGTATATCACCTTGGGGTGCACCAGTCATTTTTGTAAAGAAGAAGGATGGATCAATTAGATTGTGCATTGATTATTATAAATTCAATAAAGTAACAATTAAGAACTGATACCCACTCCCCAAGATCAA
Source organism: Thuja plicata (assembly GCA_018584345.1). Taxonomy (NCBI): domain Eukaryota; kingdom Viridiplantae; phylum Streptophyta; class Pinopsida; order Cupressales; family Cupressaceae; genus Thuja; species Thuja plicata. Next base: position 1,494,546 of record MU226788.1, read on the forward strand.
TGATCTGTTTGATCAGTTTCAGGGTGCCCAAGTGTTCTCAAAGATAGATCTGAAGTTGGGGTACCATCAGTTACTGATTGTGGAAAGTGATATCCACAAGACTAATTTTTGCACGAGGTATGGTCACTATGAGTTCATAGTAGTGTCATTTGGTCTTATAAATGCTCCAGCTATGTTCATGAGCCTCATGAATGGAGTATTTCATACATTCTTAGATAAATTGGTGGTAGTTTTCCTTGATGTCATTCTGATATATTCTCGCAATGAGGAGCATTTGAGATAGGTTATGCAACATTTGAGAGAGAATCAGTTATATGGAAGCTTGTCAAAGTGTGCCTTCTTTAGAATTGAGGTGCATTATCTTGGTCATGTTATATCCAGTGATGAGATCTCTATAGACCCATCAAAGATTAGAGCCATTATGGATTAGCCAGCACCCACCAGTGTCACTGAGGTCAGAAGTTTTATGGGCTTAGCAGGATATTATAGATGCTTCATGGTAGGATTTTCTAGAGTAGCTCATCCCATCACCTCCCTTTAGAGAAAGGGTAAGAAGTATGAATGGATAGAGAAGTGTGAGAGAGCTTTCTAGGATCTCAAGAGAGCCCTCACTAGTGCACTGATTTTAGCAGTGCTAGATCCTTCGATAGATTTTGTTGTATGTATAGATGCTTCATTAGATGGTTTGGGAGAAGTCATTATGTAGGAGGGTCATCCTATAGCTTTTGATTCTAGGAAGCTAAAGAATCATGAGCTTAAATATCCTGCTCATGTCCTAGAACTGACAGTGGTGGTTCATGCCTTAGTGAGATGGAAACACTTCCTTCTAGGCCACCGATTTGAGCTTCATTTAGATCACCAGAGCCTACAGTATATCTTTACACAACCCAATCTTAATGCTAGGTAGAGGAGATGGATGGATTTTTTTTGTGAGTATGATTTTGATGTTCATTACATCAAAGGGAAGGAGAATGTAGTTGTAGATGCCTTAAGTAGGAGGTGACACAAGCTCTCATCTATGACTTCTAGTACAGATTTGAGGGAGTGCATTTTGCATCACTTGCCAGAGGATGGATTATATGTGGAGGTTTGTTAGTTTATCCATTCTCAGAGACCCCTTGAGGGGAGATTTATAGAGTATTCTTTAGAGTCTGATGGACTTCTACGTCATAGGGGACACATCTATGTACCTTCTATGGGTGACTTGCGAGAGTTTATTGTTCTTGAGGCTCATAGAGCACCTTACACAACACATCGAGGAGTTAAGAATTTGCATGTTGATCTGAGATAGATGTATCATTGGTCGGGCATGAGGTTGTAGATTTCCAGCATAGTTTCTAGATGTCTAGAGTGCCAGAGAGTGAAGGAAAAGTACAATCATCTAGGTGGGCTCCTGTAGCCACATGAGATTGCCAAGTGGAAGTGGGATACTATATCTATGGACTTCATTTTTGGTCTCCCTATGTCTTCTCACTGCCATGATTCCATCTTGGTGATAGTCGACACATTGACCAAGGTTGCCCACTTCTCACCCGTGCATACTACATTCACAACATGAGATGTAGCTCAGGTCATTTTGTAGGATATTGTCAGACTTCATGGCATTCCTCGTAAGATCATCTCTGATAGAGACTCCTTTTTCATATAAGATTTTTGGAGATAGTTACAGGCAGCGTTGGGCACTAGACTAAATTTTAGTACAACATATCACCCTCAAAAAAATGGACAGACAGAGAAGTTTAACCATGTGTTAGAGGATATGTTACATATGTATGTGATGGACCATTAGGTCAAGTGGGAGGAATACCTACACCTGGTCAAGTTCGCCTATAATAATGGGCATCATTCTTCTATAGGTATGTCACCATATCAAGCCTTGTACAGTAGACCATGCAGGACACCATTGAGTTGGGACAGGATCAAGAATAGAGTATCTATTGGACCCCAATTGGTCAAGGATATGGAGCAGTAGGTAGTCTTGATTAGACAACATCTTAGAGAGGCTCAGGATCAACATAAGAAGTATGCATATGCGAAGTGGGTTGATTGTGAGTATATGGTTGGAGATAGGGTCTTCTTGAGAGTGCACCCACATAAGAGTCCAATCCATTTTGGAAAGGGCTCTAAGTTAGTGCCTCACTTTTTTGGACCTTTCAAGATATTAGAGAGGATAGGACCAGTTGCATATAGTCTAGCCTTGCCACCCAGCCTATCACACATCTACGATGTGTTTCATGTATCTGTGTTACAAAAATATGTTTATGATGAGTCTCATCTGATAGATTGGGATTCCTTGCAGGTGGAGTTGGATGGACAACTAGCACTAGAGACAATTCATATTATAGCCCGATGGACCCTTGCACTTCGAGGCCGAGAGCTAGACCAGGTTAGGGTCTAGTGGGATTGTTATGATGAGGTCACGACTTAATGGGAGGATGCAACACAGATGAGATCTTAGTACCCATATCTTTTTGATGAACTCTAGGAGGAAGTTCATGCCTAGTGGGGGAGGATGTGAGGCCTCACCCTGACCCATCATAGCTCAATTGATACACTTATTTTGACACATTGATACACTTTTTGATTATCTTGACAGAGACTCAAGATATTATATTTATGATGATGATTATATTATATGGATTACATTTTGATATGGATTAGACCTAGAACATGTGGTTGATTTTGATTATATATGTTTAGATAAGTGAATTGATGAGAAGATCGGATCATGATTAGACTTCATTATTTCATGAATGTTATGTCATGATGATTATGGAATTATTATTACGTTTTAAACATTTCTGTATGAAAATTGTAATTAGGAATTTAATTCTTCTTATTGATTAATGTTGCTAAGTATAAATTGAATATGTATATTGCATGTGATTTTATTATCTTGGACTACTGATGCCCAAGTTTAGTGTGCAAAAAATAGAACCATGGAATCAATTAGAGAATCAGTAACCAACCATATGTGCAAATTGTAAAGCCAAGGTTGAACCTAATAAAGAGGTTCGAACCTTGTTGTTAAGTGATTTTTATTCATGACCGTAAAATTGTATGTATGTATTAGGTGTTTTCATTAAGTAATTAGTGACATGTCAATGTTGTATTATGTCATTTTATAGTTTCACTTGACACTCGTTATGTGTTTATGTAATGACATGTCTACTAAGGTTGGCAATGTAAAACTAAGCCTAAGTGATTGATTAGGAACCTAATTAAACCCTTTATTGGGGATGCTTACAAAATTCCACCAATTTTATCATTTATATTTAAATTCTTTTCTAGCCACTTCTAGAGGCCAAAAAGAGGTCCTAAGGGTCAAATTCAGCAAAATCCTAATACCTTAGTGATAGGGGTATGGGTTAGGAATATTTTTAACACTTCTATAACCCCCTAGTAGCCTAGGTGACCCACTTAATGACCAATTTCCCTCATGTTTCGAATATGGAGTGAGTCTTGACCTTTACCCAAACCCACACTCTTTCCCAATTTTGCAATTATGATAGGGGACAAAGGGAAGCAAAATGACTTAGGGTCAAATTTGAATTTAATGTTGGTGGGTGGGTAGAAATTGGAGGTCTTTATAGAGGCCCTCGGTAGAGTTAGTGGGTGTTCACCCACTCTCTACTTTTAGAGACATTAAGGTTTTGAAGGAAAAAAGGGATAAGGGATTGGGCTCTTCTCAAAATTTATTTGCCATAACACATTGTGATGGTTGGTCTCCATTGCAATGAAAGTGCTTTATTTTTGTTGCAAGTAGATTTGTATGTTCTTCTCATTCTCTTACATAGGTGAAATGTATATGTATTATTCTTATTTAAGGGATGGGATTTTGGGTTTGAATTCTTGCTTATGGTTTTAGCTTGTTTTTGAATAGGAGATTTTTGTGAAGGGTGTGATGGCATTAGTCAAACTTGGATAGGGAAGAAGTGGCCATGTATGGGGGAAGGGGTTAGTTAGATTCCATAATAGTGTAGAGTCTCTTTTCATGTAGAGAAGAGGGAAAAAATGCAAGGTGTATGGGATCTTACATGCTATTGTATTTGATCCAAATTCTGGGGGAGATAAGGAGAAGTTTTGATGGAAGAAAGTATGTGGTTTTAGCTTTGAAGAGGCATGTTATTTGAATATATTATTTTGGCATTCTCCTACATAGAAATCCACCTTCACCCCTTGTTATGGGTTCACGGTGAATCCATTTGTGCAAACCTTGGGAGGGTGTTCTTTGTTGTTGTATTCATGTATGTGGATGTGTGATTGTCACCCGTTGGCTATTGATTCTCCTAGCTCGGGGGTGGTTTCTTTGAGACCTAGGTTGGGAGGTGAGTTTCTCATGGTTCTCCTCATGTATTTGTAGGTTTTGAAGTCAAGATGATTGTGGAAAAGGCTTGGGAGGAATCTTCATTTTGGTGTAGTTGTGTGAGAACAACTTTAATGTTGCAAGGTTATTCCTTGTATTGAGATTCATTTCTTGTTAAGTGTTGTAATGTCCATATTGAAAGCTTTGTCAAGTAAGATGCAAAAATCTCTTATTCATTATGTAATAGTTTTCATAGCATGAGAAATCTTGTAGATTTAGGAATCTTGTAATCTCTATAATGTAATTGATTTTAAGTTTTCAAGTTAAAAAAAAACACTTCATTATTTCTTTGAAAATCTGAATTCTATTGCATTAGGATCAATACTCTACCTTAAAATTTTCATTGTAACCCCAATCCTTGAGAATGAAAGGTAAGCTTGCTAAAAATAGTAAATCAAACAAATTAGTATATTAATATTAAAAAAAACCATCTAATATTAATATCCAATTTATAATTCACATAGTGTATTGCACTAACAAAATAATTCAAAAGCATACAATTAACTACTCTAACAAATAAATCAAGAAATCAATATAATAGAAGCCAGAACCAAATATTACCCATGACACTTTCCATATTTTTAGAGAAAAAATGTTCTCTGAAAAATGTATGGGGAGGGATTTATTTCCCCCTTTACACAGAGAATATTTCCTTTTTGTTCCCCTCACTAAACCTCCTTAGTTACTCCTCTAATTACCTTCTTTATTGCTAATGCATAGTTTTCATTAATGGGGAGGATTAATGTTTTACACCAATCCCCGTGGGCCCCACACATACCTTTTCCTCTTACCTTTTTACCCCTCTTGTTTGGCCCAGGGAAGAGACTTGGGTTAAATGTTTCTTAGAAAATTTAATAAAAAAAATGGGTTGCAAACAAGTTACTTGGGCTTAGCACCCTTCACCCCAAGACTCACACCATCTTCCTTACACATATCCTTGCTGTTGACAAGATTAACTCCCCTCCATCATGCGAAATCCTCTTACCTTTGTTTGGGTTGAATTTCCATTAATATTTCCTATACTTTGAAATGGGGAAACATTGGTGTGGTCCCCACCATCCCCTTAAACAAGCAAATGTTTTTTTTAAAAAAAAACCCCCCTACGTAAATTTTGCAGGTCTTGGGATAATATGGGATTCCCAAGACCCCACCCACTTGGCAAGTGTGCCTTGGGAATGGAGAGGGGTGATGGGATAGGCTAGTTAGTAGGTTGATAGGTTAGGTTAGTATGGTGTTTAGGTTAGTTGTTTTGGATTAGTGATTTAATAGATTATTTTCATGTGAAAATTTTATTTGAAATGAATCAACATTTTTAAAAAAATTGTATTTTAATTTATACAATGGTTAATTTCTTAAAATGAATCATTAGTATTAGTTAGTAGTTAATTTAATTGTATTATGTTATTGGAATATATATTGCTCATGTGTCCAAAGGGGTTAGAGATAAATTGCTTTTACTAAGAAGTTAATTTAATTGTTTTACTAAAGGTTAATTTATTTTTTGTTAGGGGATTAATGAATTAGGATTGGATGTGTTTTTCTTTAATAAGGGGAGAATTTAATTAGAATTGATATTAGTAAGTTAGGAAATTAAATTAGATTATGATTATTAGATTTAAATTAATAGTTTATTTGATATGGTGAATTTGTTATTAAATTTTAATTATGTCAAATCGTAAATGTTTCATGTATGTTTGTTTAAAAAGGGAGTAGAATTTAATTAGTCCTTATATTAGTGGATATTTTAATATATATGTTTAAGTGGGTCTAAGGGTACTTAAAAAAGGTATCCATATTAATTCTTGAGATTAACTTAGTTCTTTTTTATTAGTTAACTTATGTGTGTGAAATAGTTATATCGGGGTTGTTTATAGACGTTAGTAGTTAATGTCGAAAGAGAAATTGGTACTAGATTTAAATGGATTAAGTTGTAATCAAGGTTAAGAATTATAGTAATTTGCTAGGTCAACCTAATTCAACACATGATCTTATCAATTTAATTACCATAACGATACTACATGTGGTTAAACATAAAACCATAGTTAATTCAACCTGACCCAAGAGTTCATGTAACCCATGCAACAAGTTGATGCTCAGACTCTTCATCTATATCTGGCGTAACCCATTTTTAATCTATGAATATACCTTGAAACTCAAAGATTATCTTCACCATGTTTTCACCTTTCCTCAACACATCCATTGTTAGTTGTATGTACTTGTGTTATAAAAAAAAAAATTGTCTGTGTGTTTTGCCCTAGTTTTGGGCATGACAATTTGACTCCCTTCTTTATCAGCATGGCTAAGAAAAGTTTGGGGTTCCTCTCTATAATAGTGTTAACTAATTACTCAGAATTGGTGTCTTGCTCTATATCATTGAGCTCCTCTTCTGTGACATTTTGGAACAAGGTTGGCCCATAGAGATTTTCAACAAAGAGAGCAGAACTAGTATTTGTGAAAGGATCATCTTCTTGCTTTGTTTCCCAAGTGGGGAATCTATTGATATATGAATCATTAGGTTGTGTTCTAGCCTTCAACCTTGTGTAAGGCCCTCCATGAGGTGTTTCAGACATAGTGTGGTCCATATTTTGTGACTAAAACAAGTGATAAAGCAAAAAAAAAGGATAACCTTTCCAAGAAATTCTGAGTTATGTTTTGGACAAGGGTAATTTTAAGGGCAGATGTTGATTTATCTTGATCTCAAAGTTTTGATGATGTAAGAATAATATTTTTCAACTTTTGCCTAGGACAAAGTCATTGATAGGAATAATGATGATGTTTGAGATGATGAGATCAAGATATTTTGAGTCTGAACTTTCGAACTAACAATGTTTTATACAATAATCATGCTTTTCAAAGAAGGGATGATCTTTAATTTTTAGAGATTTGCACAATGTTCTTCACATTTTTCTGTTTTAGACATTGTTTTTTGACAGAAAATGGAGAGTATTTTCAAGGTTTTAGGTCAAAACAAAAGTAAAAATGTCTCTAATCAATTGCGGAAAAACTCCACTGATTGCGATAAAGTGACTAGTCGATTGCCGTAATCTATCACTGATTGTGGTAATAGATAGGTCAATTACGATAATAAAAAAAGTTAATTGTGGCAAACTTTTGTTAATTGTGGAAAAATGCGGGCAATTGTGGTAAAGGGGAAACAGTCTCAAAAAAAGACTCAAAGATAGGTCCCACTATCTGACAATTTTGATTTTATGGAACAAAGCTTCTGATTTGAAAGGCAGTTGATGTTGAAAACCCTAGAATTTAACATGTTTGACTCATTTTGACAATTTTTATGTTTGTTTTTCATTTTGGAAACTGATCAAAGGACAAGCACATAAGACAATGTGTTTTGAAGAATGTAGACTGATAGGTGTATGTTCTACAACTTTTTCAAGTTGCAATGTTATCATAAGGTCTCAACAATGAACAGTCAGATTTAATCTAAGTCAATGGCTTCAAAATACAATATTATAGGCCCAATGCTTGAATATTCATTAGCTCACACAATAATTGTCACACTACTAGGATACGAAGTTCCACGACATAGGTGCCTATGTTTTTTCCATTGGTAGGTATTGTTGTCGTGGAGTGAAGATCTCATTCACTACACAAATACCTTGGAACACATATGTTGGGAATCTTGGGAGGAAATTCTACAATCCCTTGCACTATAATAAGGTATCTATTTAGAGGTAGATTGGTTTGGCCTCTAATTAACAAGGTTGTAGTAAGGGTCTGTGATGTCTATCCAATTGGTTTGTACATGTGTGAATCACTTAAGAGCCTATTTGACCACGTTGGCTCCTTAGGGATATTCACCTGATCCATACTATCATCAACACACCTCGCCCAAGCTTGGATAGATAAGATAGAACTTTGCTTCATGCCTTGTTTATATATCAATTAGAAGGATTACCGGTTTAAGGTCATTCTCGAAGGAAGAAGCACATTCCCCAGACAAGCCTTTCTAAAAAGTATAAAGGTGTTTAATCTAACAGATTGTGCAAGCGCACCTAAAACTCAAGACATAAGGTAAATTGTTTAAGCTCAGAAAGTTTGAAATGTGAACTAAGCTACACCACCATACAAGCACAAGTGTTCAGTTTTAAACCCAAAAGTAGGTGTTGATTACTTGTTCAATTTTAGTGCACCAAATTGAGAGATTTTTTTCCTTTGTTCAATTTTAAATCTCTACAACAATTTTAAGCATGAAGTTCTAAAATGTTAGATGTGAAATGTGTGACAAACACTACTCTTTTTAAACCCAAACTGACAAGTGAATGAATTTTATGTTGTATTGTTATCTTGTCTCCTTGTTTTGAACCTATCAAAGAAAGTGTTTAGTATCTTAAGAAATGAAATCTTTTCAATCCAAGACAATAGAATATCCAGAAACTCCAGGATTATTGAGATTGCTGAAATTAATGGTGACTTTATACTTACTTGCAAATCTCTTGATTGAATCAATGTACCTTGTGTATGCTTCACTTTGATCTTTAGCTACGATTGCGAGAATAGCCCTTTGTTGTGATCGATAGTTGGTGGTTCTCCTTATTGCAGATCTTAATGATCTATCACCTGGTATGTGTTTGATTACCTTCTTTTCCATTCACCATCAGTCAACCCTGCACAAAAATGAAGAAAAATAGCCAAAAATATGCCTTTTATGTCAATTGCGGCAATCTCCTGTCAATTGCAGTAGAATGTTTGCAATTACAACAAAAAAATCTAGTCTACGAAAAAATGTTTTCATTTGCGGCATGGATCAGACAATTGCGATAAAGCACAGACAATTACGGTAAAGAACATGTAATTGCAGTGAAATTGAGGCAATTATAGCACAGTGCTAGAAGACAGAAAGACATAAAATGACAGAATAGCAATGCAAAAGCCTACAATCAATTACGGTATTAAACCAGTCAATCGCAACACTATTTTGTCAATTGCAAAAAAATACCAGCAATTGTAAAATTACACTGATATCAAGAAAATGATGAAAATTTAGGTCTACAGCCATACAACCATGGCTGATTGATTTTGTCTGTCATCTGCAAGAGATATTCAAGTTGTTTACTTCATGTCGGGCTCACCAAAATGTACACCTTGTTTGGATTCATGGTTCCTTCACTTTCCAAAGACGAGGGTTAGTAGCACCGATTTGCAATGGGGAAATCAATACAAAAACTACTAATAATGAATACTTAAATGTATCAATAAAATATACAAGCAAATAAGAGAAAACAAATGAATGCAAACCCAATCGCTTGAAGATTCTATTGTCTCTCTCTACTCCTTTCGAAATGCTATTTTTGATGCTTAGTATTGGTGTGGGAAGCGTCTATGACTTGAGAAGTGTGGATAATTTGATAATTGAAATTGGTGATCGCAAGAAGGCTTGATGCTTGAACCAATCTGACAGAGTAATGGCGCACGTAAGCTTGAAATCTTGGATCCTTAAAATGGGTATGAAGGGTTTATTATGTAGGAATTGAGGATGATATGAATGGTCAAGATCAATCCCAGAGATAGGGAGATGAACGGTTGAGATTAAAAGGAACTGGAGAAGCCATTAGTAAACTCCACATCTTCAATCGGTAAAGAGGAGATAGAGTTTGGTTGACTGAAGAGCTAATTGTGAGTTACCTTTTAGAACTGAAGAGGTGGGTGGAGTTCCCCATGTGAACTGGAGAGATGGGTGGAGTAACCCATGTGATCTATTTAAGGATTATCTCTTTGAAAATAAAAAAATATTTAATTCATTTATGTAATTAAAGTTTTCAATATGTGAGATAATTGAATTCTTTTTTATTTAGAATTGCTTTATTGAATGAAATAAAATTAATTTAATTGGAAGAATTTAATTAGTAAGTTTAAATCATTCAATTTAAACTATAGGAAATTTAATTTAATTAATTAATTATTGGTAATTAATCAATTAATGTTAATTAATTAAATAAAATTAATTATTTAATTAATTTTGGAAATTTGATTAGATGATTTGGGGAATGAGTTTAGAGGAAAAAATATGATTAATTAATGATTAAAAAACTATTAATTAATAGATGGAAATTAGTGTTTTTAATGTAAAGTCGCAAGCCTGTCCATTTTATGGTGTCTAAAGTTACAAAATAAGTAACTACATTAAAAATACATAACAAACACACCTTTGTTTCCTTCTTTGTAATTGGTAGTAGAAGAGAGAGCATCAAGGTGATATCTAGCTTGCCTTGAAGTATTGAGATTTCCTACACTACTTTGTTGAAGGAGCTCAAACCATCAAAAAGGATCTACCATTAGATGACAACACTCATGATGGATTATATTCATAATTGTATACTTGTAAATAATGATAATGATTGTTAATTTTTCATACTTAAGCCATATAAATTGATTCACAACTTTCAATTTGCAATTTTCTACAAACACAATAATTTTTAAATGGCCATGTCAAAGCCATCATCTGCCACATGTCCCATGTACATGACATGTGGAAGTATTGACAAGCTAGGTGGATTGTTTATGAATTCTACATGCAAATTACATATTGTTAACATATATTACTACTCTATGTAAGTAAATGGGATTCCAAAGGAACTGATTTAACACTTCACCTACTCAAAAACACAAACCAATGAAATAATCTAGATTAAGCCAAGAGAGGGTGACACATTCAAGAAGAGAATACTTACAAAAAAAAAAGCCAAATCATGCCAGTTGACTATTGGCCCTTCCAGTTTGTTATTTGATAGTTTCTTGACAATGACACATTAAAAATGCACTTATGAGCAAATACCTAGAACAAATGAAATTTATTAAATAATGAAGGTATGTTAGTTTGGGCTTCACTTGGTTTCAAGAATACTTTAATATTCTCTACTTAACAAGGCCAACCATGTGAAGGTGGAAGATCATCTTGCCTCACCCCCCCTAAAATCAATCTAAATTCCCTATTAACATCTAATTACACACTTCATTCATCCATTTATGAACTATAACATTCAATCAATACAATCACATATTATTCATTAATATGATATAACATTCATTAATACGCAACACTAATCAAGAATTCATTAACACATAACAATATTCATTAACATGACATAAAATTCAATATTAAAATGCAACATTCATAGATAATTACTTAAAACAACATTCTTTCATTATCCAACAAAGTTAATCAAACAAGTTTTATCAAAGAGCATTTTTAAGGAATCATTTCTTTTTTTGGATTTTTCTTAGTTTTCTTAAGGAAAAGGCTTCTAGGAGCATCAATATCTTCCTCAATACCTTGTTGTGATCTCAAATTATGATGCTTCCTCATGTTTTGAGGAGCACGAGGCTATTGCACTAAAGGGGGTTCTACTGTAATAATAAGTAAATGGGTTAAATTCACACTTTTTTTAATTGTTACATGTATTTCATTAACCAGTGGAACATAACATGCATTTTTCTTTACCTGACAATGCCACATCGTGTACAATAACATTTTGATCTTCTGCCACCTCAACATGCTCAACATGCTCTAAAATATTTAAAAAAAGGTTGCACGGCCAATTGCAATTAAAGATGTTAAATTCTATTAATAATTACATAATTTATTTCTAATAGAAAATTAATACCTCCACCACTGTGATGCACATCATTTTATTCATCACACCCAGGTTTTGTGATAGGATTTGAAGGCTACAGTGAAATGTCATACGCATTGTTATCACAAAATAGTCAATTTATGTTCAAAACTAACTATTCAATTTGATTTACTTTTCATTTGACCAATTTACCTATGTCTCATCTGGTGCAATAGATTCTTCGTTATGGATTTCAGATTCTTGGCATAGGCATGAAACCATGACTTTATATCCTTCCTTCAAGGCTATTCTTTTGTCTTCATCCGTGGGGTCTACATTAAATTTTGTGCCCTACATTTTTTTTTTAATATCATCAGTTTTGCATGTATGAGTTGATTAAAAAAATTGTTTGCAACCTTATAATAATAATTTGATATGAAATTCCAATGCTGCTACTTACAAGTTGAGAGTGAAGTTTAATATAGCCACCAAAGGCAAGTTTGTGTTGGCCAACCTTTTTTAATCTCACTTCTGTAGCTTTTGATGTGTCTTGCAGTCTATGAAAAGTTTGAAACATGTTAGATTATGTATTTACAAAGATCACTAATTACTGCATGATTACATTCTACTTAATAATATCACGTCATACCTTCTTTTTCTGTCTTCTAGTTGAATTCCTCTACCCTTTAGCCTTTTCTCTTTTGCATCTTCCATTATTGCATTCCACTCCATTGGTGGAATCATAGGAGGATGCTCATACTTTGGTTTATCCATTAGACCCCTTGATGAATCAGGGCACTGTCAAAAGTTTTATTTCCAAAGAGGGCCCAAAATCACCTTTCATTGATAAAAGACTGCTTATATTTGCAGCAAATCTTGTTGAAATTTTTTTTTTATGACTTCTTTTAATGCATCACTTTGCTACTCAGTTAATAACCAAGGAAGTGCACTCATATTTATATAGTCTCCATTGCTATTTGATTCAATGAAAATTTTCAATACATGATTGGATTCGTGAATATCATTACAAATTTTGGCAATTTTTTCTTTGTCACGCCTTCCATCCAATATTTTCCATAGTGTCTGTATTACATTCTTTTTAATATGCATAGCATCAAACAAATGCATGATTGAGAGATTCTTGTAGTATGACAACCTACTAAATTGATTAGGATAACTTTTTATTCCTCTAGGAAGTTGGTCATTAATGCCTTAATGACCTTCACAAGCATCAACTACATCATTAGTAAATAAAAGACAATATTAAAATATAAATTTCAAACAAAAATCATCAGATGGAATGACATTACCTCAGTGATTTAGTCTATTATATTCCAACTTCCATAGACGAGGTATCATTCTTCAAGGCCTTGATGTTGTCTCTTCTTTCCCATTAAAAAGATGTTTTTTGATAATTGGATACTTATGATTATTGTGGAGAAAGTGCCTAAACTCATCAAAAACCTAATTTCCTAAACTTCGTGAATGACGAGATTTCATCTTTGAACCACAAACTGGACATGCAAATTTACCCTTTGTCTGAAGACCTAAAAGATACCATACAATTGGATCATGTACAATTATCATGCACAACTTAAACATACAACAATAATGTGTAAGAAATATAACATACCAAAAATATGTGACCTTAACAATATATAACATACCGCAAAAATGAGTTAGCCCAGGGGCATCATGTATTGTCCATACAAGCATTTCATGGAATTGAAATTGTCTTTGTCCTATTGGTCTAGAGATGTCATACATAGTGACCCCATTCCATAACTTCAACAACTCGTCAATAAGGGGCTCAATATACACATTCATATCTTTAACTTGGTACTCACCTAGTTGAATGAACAAAAACATTACATAATTATTATGATAATTTTGATGTGGTGTTTATAAATTAATTTAGATAACTATTAAAACAAAAAAATACCTGGTAAAATCATTGACAAAATTATGTGCTCCCTCTTTATGGACATCCAAGGAGGAATGTTATTGTTAATAACAAAAACAAGCCACAATGAGTAGATAGATCTCATATCTCCAAATGGATTGACACTATCCACTACCAATGAAAGCTTGAGATTATGAGGTTCTTTAAAGTGTGACCATGTTTTTTCTATGTCTTTAAATGCAGAACCATACATAGACATTCACATAACATCATCTTGAATTCTATTGCGTGCATGGTAATCCATAAATTGTGCCAAGCTAGTGCACCTGAATAGTCATTGAAGATGTGGAATAATGGGAATGTGCCGAAGAACCTTATGAGGCACCCTTTTTGTTATTTTATCTAACCGATATCTACTAATATGACAATCAGGGAATTCTGTCAAAAATTCATGTTGTTTATGATATAGAATGTGATCATTAGGACATGCATGTATCGTCTGATACTTCATGCCAATTTTATTCATAATGGTAGATAATTCTCGATCTGAATGAGGTAGAATTTTTGGTGGTGGTAACAAAAACTCACCTATCAACCTACAACAACAAATATGAATTGTTAATATAATGAGTAGTAATGGTATTCTAACATTGAAGATGGAAAAAATGGCATACCTTAGCATATGTGACATTGCTACATTGGATAAACCATTCATAACCTTCAAATTCACCAACAACACTATAGTGGAGAGAAGAGTTGTTTGAGAGCCTTGGTGTAGGGGCTCATATGCCTTCTCAAGTATAGGTATATCAAGACCATCTTCATCATAATTATTAGATGTGCTAGTACCATCATCATGATCATCTTGATCAGCTACGCCAATACCATCTTCTTCAATCATGTCCTCTGGCACATTATCAGCTACGCCAATACCATCTTCTTTAATCATGTCCTCTGGCACATTATCAGCTACGCCAATACCATCATCTTCAATTGTGTTCTCTTCCATAGGATCATTTTCTTCCATGGGAGCGTTATCCTTGGCTTAGATATTCACACCTCCATATTCCTCCAGTTGGAAATCCACATTTACCAATCGACAAAAAATATGCCCCCTTGAATGTGACCATGTTTCCTACGATGAATCTGTGCTGTTGTGATTAGAATTCTTTGATTCTTTAAGCCCTTAAACTTTTTGCAAGGACAATTACATTTATTAACTTTTCTTTGGAACTGAGACCACAATCTAGCAATTGTCTCATTATTTTGTTCTGGGTTCATATTTCCAGGTGTGGACTTTCTTCACAGGAAATTATTTAGGCTATAAATATAAAAATGTAAACAGACAAGCATTAGTAGTATCTTGTATATAATAAAAAATAATAAAATATTATAAGATTATTCCAATTGATAAAATATTACTATATAGTAGAGATAACTTCATTAGAGTTCCAAATTACTCATACTTTTTCAATGATGATGATCAAGGGACACTGAAGTCTTTGGAAGTGGTTTAGGCATGGTCTTCATCTATTGTGGTCATCATAATCACATTGTATTCTCTTTTCATGATTGCTATGAAAGCTAGTGTTGTCTTATATTTTGTTGTCGTCTTTAAGTATTATTTCACAACAGTCCATATTATTTCTATGTAACAGTCCATATTATTTAGTGCATAGAAATAATATGGACTGACTAATTACCTTTCAAAAATATTACATTTAACTACAACACTACTTTTAGTTTAAGGCATTCAAGGCCTTAATGAACCTCCTAGAGCACACCATCTTTCATAAGTTTATTTCTTCTAACAAACCACTGATAGTGAATTACCAACACAAAAGTATGGTCAAAACAAGACCTTTGGATGCAAGATTTTAGTGTTGTTTTGGAAGATTATATGCCCAAAGGTAGTTTCATTAAAAATAACTTCTTTTTATAGTTTGATTACAAATTTTTTTTCAGAAGTTTGAGTTTTTCTATTTTAAAATTAAGAAGTTAAATATATAAAAGAGAAAACTGACATATAAGAAAATGAAAGATTATAAGTTTGGCTATAAAATCACAATGAAGTTCATTGTCAAACAGATTGTATTTCAAGGCTTTGATAGAACATAGGAGAAGTGCACAATCAAGATCAATGCAAAAGCTCTTGCTTAAGCTCATGTGAAATGAACCTTCAATGATGTTATCCATGTAATTAGACACAATACTTTTTGAATCGGTATAGATCAAGCTGAGTCAGAGATAGGAACTGTGGGCAGCTTGCTACAAGGAAGAATAGATGTGAATTATTTTTTAGATGAAGACAATAATGATCTAGATTTCTTGTCAGTCCCCATGGGAACTGTTGGTTTCTTTTTATGTTGCAATAGGAAAAAACAACAAACTCTTCCCTTTATGACTATTTTTATAGAAGAGCCACCTCAAAAGATTTGTTCATGCAAGAAAAGGACCAACTAACAAGCACTCTCTTAACACTTCTACTCTTTAGGTCCTGCTACACCTATTGATATATGTAATCTGGTACTATCAAGTAGTAATACCTATTGATATATCCAATCTGGTACGATCAAGCAATAATCTCACAATAACTCAACATGACCGGGAGTTACTAGATAATTGGCTAATTACCCATTGAACATCAATCTTGAAATGGAGCATGAGATAGAAATTGTAACAAACTTACACAAATGTAGACTTAATGGATTTTAAATTTAATGGATTTTAAATTTTTTCTTATAGGAAAACATAGTCAATGTGCAACTAGATATGCAATAAAATGAAACTTATCAACTTCAGATTAGTGCTTTATCCATTGGGCTATATTTTGACTCAGATACAATATACTAAAATTAATGTTCACCAAAGATTTCAAATCATAATACAACCATCCCAAAACCCCTACTACTAATAGAACCCTAGCATGTGTTAGATGAATCTATGCATAAATCAGAGCCTAATTTAATCTGATCCTAGATAGGAACTCTCAAATAAGTACATAAACACAAATAAAACTATGCTAGTGAATCAAAAAATTCATAACTCATATGACACATAACACAGGAGAGATTGGAATCTGGATCTTTGTATTAAATTCAAAAAATCTTATTTCAGTATACAAAAAGTACTCAGAGATAACCTATTCAATAACCTGCAAAAGATCTCTCAAATTTTTTATTTCTGACTTCTTACACTATCTAGTACAAAGTATACTATCTTTCCCCTCTTGATTGAAAACTTTACAAATGGTTTACAATACAAATTTTCCAGCCCTTTCCAATGATCTTGGGAATCCTTTTATAGATTAGGATTGCAACAAGCTATTAGTAATAATTGAGAGGGAGGAAGGTGAATCAGTGGCCTCAAAAATTCATCCTTAAATCAACCCTTTAAACTTATAACCACAAATTATATCTCAATTTATCTTCTGTCCTACAAGCTGAGTTCCATGAAATACTTTAATCAATTTTCTACTTATCGGATTTCTTTTCTAATCTCTCTTTTGTATGATTACCAATAAGCAGTCATCTATTTACCGAAACATAGTAAATATGTAGAGTATACCAATAAATCCATAAATACATATGTGAAATGTAAAATAGTAAAGTGATAAACCATAAACACATAACACAAGGATTTTAACATGGAAACCCTATTAAGGGAAAAAACCACTGGGACTAGTACCCCATATTTTCACTCTTCTGAAATGTGTCCTGTTAAGAGCTAACCTTGTAAAAGGTTAAAAGCACACTACTAGGTGTGACCTTGCTAGAGGATTTAGAAATAGTTTGTCAACTAGTATCTAGCATTTAATGCTACCATCCTTGATCAAACACTCACTTGGCCTGTCAATGGGTATCGGGCATATCCAATGCTACTTTTGTGATCAAAATTTTTGATACTCCTTGGGATGTATCTCAATTGTAGAGACTTTTAAGTCTTACTTGGTTAAGAGGCTTATATGATTCAATGGTTAAACTGAAACACTAATGATCTATTCATACATATAACTCAATTGCAAATTTTTAGATCTATTGTAGGTCCATTACTTCACTGATCAATATAATCAAATATATACCTTTGCTCCACACTTGTTCTTCTCTATTATGTTATTCTCACTATTTGTCGGTGTCTGCAAAATCTAGCTCTTCCTTTAGCTTGTTGATCAGGATTGAAAGAAGACTTTCTTCTCCTTTATATTTCCTTTAACATCTTACCTCTTCTCTCTTGTTCACCCGACACACACAATTTGTAATGAATTGATTTTGTCTCTTATAGACATGATTTCCTCTTTTCTTGGCTTTCTTGATCTTGGCGTGTTCAACAATATTTGCCAATAGATTTAAAAAAAATCTCCAGTCTGATCTTGTAGAGATCTTCTTTCCAACTAGACAAAGAAGCATTAAATCAATTACTTATCTCCGGCTTTATCTAGATGATTAAAACAATGATAAGTCTTAGTTAACTCTATATTTAGCTCTTGACAGCTAAGCATTTTTGTCATTTTTTGAACTCTCTGTTCTGTTGGTCAAAACTCCAGTTTAGTCATCGGTGATAACTAATTATTCCATTAGTGTGACTTCAATTGACTTTGGGATCTCCATCCTTGTCTTTTCCATCTGGCAATATTGAAATTCTTTCCGTTAGGTTACCCTGTGTTTTTCTCATCGGGTAACACTATAACTCTGCTCATCGGTAATGATGTTCTTTTGCTCATCGGGTATCACGGTGACTTTGTTCTTTTACTCTATCCATTAGGTGCACTCTAAAGGTGTATGTAGTCACTTAGTGAATACTTGACTTGTATGCATTACTGATTAGCATAGCCCTGATTCATGAGTTCTTTGAAGTCTTTTGCAGTATATCCATGACCATACATAATACATTAAGTTGACATTAATGACAATACAATACATTTACTGATTTAATTCCTTGCATGATCATCAACTTAACATCTTCAAACATTCAATTAGTTACATGTCATCAATCTCTCCCTTTGGCATTGATGGCAACATACTACATTATCATACTATACTATTTCTAATATAATATGAAAATATATAGTTTCATCAAGCTTTTCTAATGTAACTAATACAATTGTTTGGCTATCGATAAGCTCAAATAACTTTGAATTAATTCTTGCAGCTTTCCATCTATCTTCAATCCCTTCACTAGATAGATGTAGAATATTTCTTTCTTTGATGTGATGTGTTCTCTCCTTCTGTGTCAACCTCTCTCCCTTTGACTATTCTTTTCTTTTGATGTTTTCTCTCCCTTTGTATTTTCTCTCCCTTTTTGATTACTTCTCTCCCTAAGATGGTGATGGATATAATCTCTCTCTTTATCAGTATGATAATGATATATCTCTCTCCCTTTGACATTAATCCCAAAAATCTTATCTTTTCAAATAATCTTTTCATAGCTATGTCAAGTGGATCCTTTCTATCCATAATATATTCCTTGAATTTCCCAATCCATCAGTAATATCTTTATTGCCCGAAGTAGATAAATACCTTGCTATGTCTTTGAAGTACATCTCTCTGCTTGCATCAACATAAATGATATTCTGATAATATGTAGGCAGATGCAGCCTTCTAGTTAGTTTACTAACTAGTAGACAAGGGTCTGACCCCTAGTCTCTTTCTCAAGTACTCAAATGCATCCTTGGGCAGTGGCTTGGTGAAGATATCAGCCAATTTTTCCTTTGATTGCACATATTCAAGTATCACTTCCTTTGCCTGAACTTGTTCTCTTAAATAATGATACTTGATGGAAATATGCTTTGTCTTAGCATGCATGACTGGATTCTTGGAAATGTTTATTGCACTTGTGTTATTACAATAGATAATTACTAGTTCTAAAATCTTCATATGCATACCTTCCAGTAACTATTTTATCCATGCAATATTTGATCAATTTGCAGCAGCAACAACATACTCTGCCTTTGCAGTAGATTGTGAGATACATCCTTGCTTCTTACTAATCCATGTGACAAGTCTATCACCCATGAAGAATGGTCCTCCAGTTGTGCTCTTCCGGTCATCAAGATTTCTAGCCCAATCAGCGTCGGTAAAAACCTTAAGTTCAAATTTGCCTTCTCTTCTATACCATAATCTATATTCCTTAGTATTCTTTAGATATCTTAGGATTCTTTTCACAATAGTCCTATGTGATTCCCTGGGGTTAGCAGAAAATCTAGCAACAAGTCCTACTGCATGTGCAATATCTAGCCTAGTATGTACAACATACATGAGTTTTCCAATCATTGATCTATACAAAGTCTGATTTACCTGTGATGAATTGTCCTCCTTTGTTAGCTTACATAAAATTTTCATCAGTGTTCCAACTGGTTTGGATTCTTCCATCTTGAATATTTTTAGTACTTCTTTGATGTACTTGGATTGTATAATGAAAATACCTTCATCTTGTTGCATGATCTACAGACCAAGAAAGAACTTGATCTCTCCAAACATAGACATCTCAAATTCTTTTCTCATATCATTAGAAAATTATTTGCATAGCATATCATTGCCTCCAAATATGATGTCATCAACAAATATCTCAGCAATCAAAATGTTAGCATCAGTATCTTCCTTTAAATAAAGATTACTATTTTCACTAGTCCTTACAAATCCAATACTTATAAGATACGAATGAAGTCTTTCATACCAGGCTTGGGGTGCTATTTTCAATCCATACAAGGCTTTGTGAAGTCTACATACCATGTTTCTCTTGTTTGGATCAACAGACCCTTCTGTTTTCTCAATGTATACCTCTTCCTCAAGTATTCCATTTAGGAATGCAGACTTGACATCCATTTGGTATACCTTGAAGCCTTTATATGCAACATAAGAAATAAATATTCTTACTCCTAGCCTAGAAACAAGTGCAAAGGTCTCTCCATAGTCAATTCCTTCTTCTTGTGCATACCCCTTGCATACTAATCTTGCTTTATTTTTGGTGACTTCTCCATTCTCATTCAGCTTATTCCTAAATATCCATTTTGTACCGATGACATTCTTGTCATCTAGTCTTGGTACAAGTGTCCATGTATTTTTTCTCTATCTGTTCAATCTCCTCATTCATAGCACTTATCCATTCATCATTATCTAGTGTAGCATTGATAGATTTGGGCTCAAAATCACAAATAAGACATCTTGTATATAGAGACTTACTTCTGGTTCTCATACTAGCTTTCTTATCTCCAATGAATTTGTCCTGTGGATGATTCCTTCTGACATATCTGGCAAGTATAGGTTCAGCTCTTTGTCTATCAGCTTGATCATCATTTTGTTCTACATTCTTTTCCTTGAGCAATATTCTAATCATCATTATTTGTAGCCTGACTCAGGTGCAATGATCTATTTCTTAGGAGCTCTATATTTTTGTTTGGGTAGAGTGTCAATTTCCTCATTGTAAGTAAACCTATTGTAGTCCTCTGGCTCTTTAGTGCTTTCCTTTTTATTCTTCTCTAAAAATTCATCTATCTTTACATTTGCACTTTCAACAATTTTGTTAGAGGCTTTATTGAGACATTTATAAGCCTTGCTCCTAGTGGAATACCATAGAAAGATTCCTTCATGACTCTTGGAGTCAAGTTTTCCATTTCTATCATCTTTTAAGATATAACATTGACTACCAAAAATTTTGAAATAACTTACATTGGGTGTGTAACCATACCAAAGCTCATAAGGTGTCTTTTTGGTGTCTTTCTTCAATTGTACTCTATTCAATGTATAAATAGAAGTACTGATAGGTTCCCTCTAGAATATTTGGGTGATCCCTTTCTCTATCATCAGTGTCCTTGCACAATCAGCTATGGATATGTTCCTTCTTTCAGCAATACCATTTTTTTGTGGTGTTCTTGGTGTAGAGACATGTCTTTTGATTCCATGCTCATTACAAAAGTTAGTGAATTCATCTGAGGTAAATTCCCCACCTCTATCTGATCTTAAGCATTTTAAATTCTTACCACTTTTATTCTCAACCATTTCTTTGTACCATTTGAACATCTTAAATGCTTCTGATTTATCTTTTAGAAACATAACTGTCATCATTCTAGAAAAATCATCAACAAAGAGAATAAAATATATATCTCCATAATAACTCTTTGTCCTCATTGGTCCACATAAATCAGTAGGGACTAATTCTAGAATTGCATCAGATGTATGGGTTTTTCTTTTAAAACTAGGCTTTGTCATTTTACCTTTTTGACAATTCTTACACATGATGTTGTCAGGCTTGGTCATCGTCGATAAGCCTCTAACATTCCTCTTTTTCCTTATCTTTATCATGTTGTCAAAATTCACATGACACAATCTTTTGTGCCACAACCATGTGTCTTCATTTGTAGCAATCAAACAAGTGGTGTCAGTATCATTTAGATAGAATAAGTTACCTTTTGTCTACTCATTGGTACCAATCAGATTTCCTAACTTATTGAAGATCTTTGCCTTCTTATTCTCAAATGCTACTTTGTGACCTAAATTATTCAACTGAGAAACACTCAATAGATTATAATTCAATCCATTTACCCAATAAAATTTTTCACATTTTATCTCGTTATTTAGCATTATTGTTCCTCTACCTTCAACTGGACAAGGTGTATCATTACCCATTCTTACTGAACCACCTTTATAGTATTCAAAAATTTCAAAATTTTTCTTATCACTGGTCATATGGTAAGTGCAGCCACTATCTATGATCCAAAAATCATTTTTACTAACTTTAGATATGAGAGCTCTATTTCTACATACCTTTCTTCATCATCATCTGATTCATCTTTTACTGCCACAAAAACCATCTCGATGTCTTCATCAGATTCAGTGTCGGTATAATCATCTTTGCATTTAGCTAGGTAACTAGCCTTCATTCCTTTGTCCTTGTAGTCTCGGGTATCTCTTCTTTCTAATTGTTGGTAGCTTCTGTAATCACCTTTGTCAAATTTATTCTCAAAAGATCTATCATTACTTTTGTCATCGTTTCTTCTGTTAGTACATCTTGCAGCAGAGTGTCCAATCTCTTTGCAATTAAAACAAACAAGTGGTAATTTACCTTTGCCTCTTTTCATTCTTCTAGCCATAAGTGCTTCAATTTCATCAAGATCGTCTTCTTCACTTTCACTATCACTATCTTTACTTATAGTGTTTTTATGACTTGATTTACTTATTCTCATAGAAGTTTTGAATGTAGACTCTATGCTTGGTAAGACACTATTATCAAATTTATTCATCTCAAATGAAATCAATCTTCCAATCAAACTGTCTGTTGGAGCTCTCAATTTTTGGCAAAATTTAGAGTCCTATAAAGTGATAAAACTCTAAAAAATGGAATCCTAAAATCTATGCCCAATAATTAATAATATGATGAAGTAAATTAAATTGGATACAACA